>LUCH01005468.1:14983-40491 GCA_013368495.1 Paragonimus heterotremus | reverse complement strand
CATCACAAATGTACAAGTGAATGCGACTATCAAAAATATCATGTTATAGTCGCTACGCAGAGTAAAGATGTGAGTATAGAGTAGAAGGTTTTGGCTGTTTGTGTAGCGAACCTATTCGTTATTCCCAACTGTGTTAGAGCTACGAGTGCCATTTGTACTCTTTTTACTTCTGACTTTTGTATGTACTCAAATACTTCTTTGAACGAGTAGAGATACCGACAGCTACACCGCGCACTCGAATTTACGGCCCCGCTGCGTGAACGCTTGCCGCTTCGCTCGGTAATCCTTCCGTCTTGGTATCCGTTTACTCTCACGTTGGCATCGCGGGCCGACAATATTTTCCTTGTCTACTCGCTGTGTTATTTTCAGCCGGTCGCTTTCGGTTTGCTCGATCTTACCCCTGTAACCAAGTGTAACAATCCCCTTAGTCCACCTCCTGAGTACCGGCACAAAGGATAGCTATGCTGCGGACCTTCCTTCAGAGTTATGCATGAAAATCCTTGTTCACGACCAAATACTGTGGAGTTTAGAACACTATTTCACATTTTGAAAATTTGAGTGGATAAGTAGTATATTGTAACGTGCGGTCGAAATCAGCAAGCGCGCACAGGTTGAATTTGAGTTACGTAACAGAGCGTGCTGCTGTGTTGTCGCCGGTTTAGTTTTCCTTTGTGTAAGTCGTGTACATGGCCTACTGGGCCTTCGACTCATGCTTGTTTCTCGTTGTTTCCTTTTACAGGACTATTGTTGAAACCTCTACTTCGGAAGGGCGCTGTCCCCCGGTGTCTCAACGTTGCTTTAAAGTTGGTCCGCAGGCGTAACGTACAATCGGAGAAGAAACAGCCGGCTTGCATGTTACAATATATACATTTATATATGAACTTTCATACACACAGCTCCATACACACATCCGTCTAATCCTGGATGGAGCCACATACAACATAGTTGCGCACACACGACGTATGTACGAGTTTGCAACACAAACGAAGTCTAGATTAGATATGGAATCACTCGGCTCCAAACCTGATCTATACTCTACGTAAATACTTCGACCGTTGAGGCTTCGATAGTGTACCTGGGACAACTCGTTCTACACGTTCACCAATCTGTGGGAGAAGAGTGAAGCGCGAATCCCCTTGTTTGCACTAAGCGTACGGATCATCTCATAGTGTTCTTTCTGTTGGGGCGTCTTCCTCAGCTGAATTACATCAGTTAGACCCACTTGGATCTTGAAAGCTTCTATCAAGTCCCCACGAAGCTTTCTTCGTTCAAGGGAGAATAGGTTGTGTTTAAACCTGCTAACTTACCTTAGGGCTTCGTACCCCGTATCAACCTAGTAGGTAACCTCGGAACGCTTTCGAGGCATTGTTCGTTCTCCTGTAGGCCTGGACTCCAGACCCGGATAAATTACCCCAAGAGGTGCCTAACAAACGTTTTGTACAACGGAATCAGTACCTTCGGCTATCTAGACGAGATTTTCCCCACGAACTGAAAGAGCTGTCCTCCTGCTTTCTTCGCCGCCAAAGGGCATTGCGTCGTTGGTTTAAAGTCACTCTGGATTTAAACCCCGAGGTCTCCAGCTCTAGCAAATTGCGTTAGCGTGCTCGGACTACATGAAGTGAGGAGCTGTCTTTGAGCGGATCAGTTACCGTCTTTACCTGGGTGCAGACATCTTTCTGGGTCAAGTGGTAAATCCCATTTTGCTGACCAGTCGGACAGCTTCACTAAGTCAGAGTAGATAAGATTTAGATTTGGATTTCCGACAATTTTCAAGTCGTCAGCAAACATATAATGCGGAAATGATGGAGAGATATTCAGGTCATTTACATGAAGCAGAAAGAGTAGAGGTCCCAGAACTCATCCCGGTGACATTCCTCCGAATACAGGGTTGGCTTGCGAACTGGATTTTCCGACGGTAATTTTGAACATCCTGTTACGGAGCATATCAGCTATCCATCGAATGATGCTATCCATCGAATGGTGCTGTCCGGTAACGCTCTAGTTTCAGTAATACCAAACGGTGATTAACCGAGTCAAATGCCTTACCGAATTCCACCTAACATAAATTCACGGGTTCCCCTCTATCCAAACACTGCGTTGTTGTATCCAGGAAACGAAACAACAGGTTGGAGGGACAAGGCCTTTTCTCTACGAATCCATGCTGACCCGCATCCAACAACTTGTTCGCAGTTAGACGCCTGGCAATTTTTATCTAATGGTAGTTTCGTACACTTTCTGTAGAATGCAGGTGAGACCCACTTGTCGATAGCTACCGGCTACCTCTTTGTTTCGAATCATGTGCAGAACTGTGACGTTTGCTTCACGCCAATCACGGACCACTCTACACTCCTCGATAGATCGGTTAAACAAATGGGTTGTTGGAATGAATAATACACTAGCTAGCGGACGGATAATGGCCGCGTGAATACATGCGGCTCTGGAACCTTATGAGTGTTCAACTGCCGCAGTATTCCCTCCATCGTTTGAAGTGTGATATTTTCGTGAATCATTTCTTCGTCCAGTATAGACGGTAAGTCCAGGGTAGGGTTTCGCTGACTATCCTTCCAATGGACACCTGCAAAATACAATGTCAGATGTCCCGGTTTCTCATGAGCAGTGGTAACTGGGTTGCCATCAGAGGATCCGAGGCCACCCATTTCCTTGCACACCGCTGGTTTAGATTAGACAGGTGCGTAGTACCGCTTCGAATTGACTTTGGCACTCCAGTCTCATGCTGACTTGTGGGCGGCTCGGGCAATATTCTGCAGTTCGACAGTGTGGTCCCTTTCACGAATATGAAGTGAAAATATCTTATGACCAGTCGTTTTTCGAAAGTTAGTCGAGCTCTACTTTCCCCCTATGTGGTTTACCTGTTCCAGCAGTAAACCAACGGGGTTTGCCCTGTAGGCGGCGTCGTGTCGCCTGAGCGTGCTTTTCTGAGAGAAGTTGCAAAGTTCGTTTAATCAAATTCCAAACCTCACACCTGAAGAATGACTCCAGTCCAGAAACTGCATGTGTGATCAGTCTGTTGATTTTAACCCTTCACATGTTGAGTGTGAACTCGGAAGGTATCGACTGCCATCTGATGCAGAATTCAAAAGTGATAGCCAAGTGGCCACTTCTTCCAACAGAAACGCCCACATTTTTGAAAACGATTGGTCCTAGTTATCACCATCAAAGTGGTGGACAGTTGTTTCGACCTAGTTAGGTCTCATCAGCACCCCACAAGTCAGGGTATCGAACCCACTACTCGTGAATAAGCAGCGGATTGTTGTCCAAGCACTTATCCGCTAGACCACGAGGTCACGGTCACCATGGATGCAGGAAGGTGTGTACATTAGTCGCATTAGCCGTTACGCTTCCTTTCCTCAATCCATTATAGGGCTGGGGTGGATGATTTCTCGTTTGCACGCCAACCACAAATACGCTGATCAATTCCAGTCATGAGCAAAAAGAGGTACAACGGCTAACCCTACAAAGGAACACTCCTACTAAGCGAGATAACCAGCTTTTCTTTTCTGCTTACCACTAGGTCAAACAATGGGAAACCCGTCCAATTGTGAAACGCGGGTTACATCTCCCGTGCTGAATCAGCATATTGCCTTGGGGGAGTTCCAGATGGTCTGCTCCAAAACATCCTGCCAAGACCAACTCCTCTTCCAAGCCGACGCCTGCAGCGTTGATATAAGCTCTGCATCCTCGATAGCATGCGACATTGGACTAAGATAGACACATGCGGCTGAGGTGGCCTGTGTGATCGACTTCAACAACGTTTCTCTTGCTTGAGTGTCCAGTTTCTGAGAGAGTAGCCCTGGAGATGCACATATCTTCCGGCAATTAAAAGTGACACCCCTCCTTCTTGTATCCCGCCAGGTTTATCCCGTCTGTAACCTCGTTAATCCCCCCGGATACAGCCAATGGTACTGTGCATCCAGCCTGAGCCACGGTTCTATATTGGCGGTCTGGTCACAACCACGGGCTACGGGGATCAATTCACCCCATTTTTTGTCGATGGTGAGGGTGTTTTTGTAATAGGCTTTCACACGTTAGACTGCACTCAATTGGGCCTTTTATATTACAATTGGGAACCTTCGGGATCTATACCTGAGGGCGGATCCCACCTTTTGCCGGCGACGGACTGCACGCTTGCGATACTGTATTATAGAACCTAAGATACGCTGGAAGAGTCTGTGTGCTTGCACGGGACTCGTTCGAATTTGGAGAAAAAGCCAGCTGAAGATAACGCTCGGCATTCCGTGACCTCTACTAGTGCGGTGAACAGATGCCTTTCAAAGAAGCAGGGTTGAGCGCGTCAGGGAAAACTTCGAATTTGTCGCTTGACTTTGTTTCTATATCTAGTGATCCCGCTAGCAGCTGATCCCGATGGAGAGTGTTACGAGTTCAAAAATAGCCGGTTTTCCTTCCCCAGATGCGTTTGTCAGCTGATTCCATTTCCACACTCGTTCCACTTTACTTAGCCGGATATCTTCTCATACTCCTCCATACGAAATATAATCGGCGCACATGCTTGCTGTTTCCTGTCTCTCCAATACGGCCCGGGAGTATCGTATATTAAGACGTTCCTCCATCTACCGACAGCCACATTATACTTGTTCTCCAGATGAACCAGCCCCTTACTCAGCAGTTCACTGTTAACTTTCACCTTAGTCAACTAAGTATTTTGTTCCTTAATGAGGGTCAGCAGTGCAGCTGTAGTTGGTGATGTAGAGGAAAAATCCGTATCTGCAGCTGTAAACTCAGTCGCAGACGGAAGAAGGAATGTATTCTATCCTGTGTCCGGGTCTTCGAGCAGGTATCCAGTCATACGGTATTTACAAAAGAAAACGTTAGCTCGACGGTGCATGGTTGTTATCTTCGCTCTGGGAAGCTTCATTTGCAGACGTTGAAAACTCCATACCCGATTAATGACTCCCTCTGGTAGGTGAACTCTTTACGGCTTGCGTCGGTGAGTAACTGAGAGTCGACACTGATGACTCAGTACTCACTTCGGCTAACGCGGACACTTTTTCTGAGGTACCTGCCCTACATTTAGGCGTGATTTCTACCTCTTTGTGTTGGGAGGTGCAAGCTGTCGTCAGGAGCACCGTTGTCGGGCGCGTGGCCGCACCGACGGTGAGGGCCGAATTACCCGTAGTGTTTAACGAACTATTAAGTAGCCGTCCAGAGAATTTACATTTATTGCAGTCCAGTTGGGTACAGTCTAGGTTGGTCGCAATCAGTACTCGGTGCTACTCTGGAGGAACGCCGAGGCAGGAAATGTGGAACCAAGCGTCACAACCGGAACACTGAAGGACGAGGTCTCCTGCGCAAACTAGCTTAGAACATAGACTCTACGCGGACCGTTTCAAAATGTATGCAAGATATATATCGAGGTAGAATAAAATAGGAAATGAGACAAGATACTCTTCAACAGTTCCGTTCGGATGGCAGGACTTTAGGCTTGTAACCAGTTGATGTCCAGCTTCTTGCACTAAGGATTCCGCCGTGCTGCGATAATTGTAGAAGAAAATCGTCTCTTCAATAGTGCTCCGACATCCTCGATGGCATGTACAACTGTTTGTTATTAATGGGTAGCGATGAACTGAAAGTCAGGATTATGCGAGTGATCTACTTGGTACTGGAGGCTTGAAGGATGGAATCACTTTCGGCAATTGTGATATATCGAGACGTTGAAGCACCCTTCCGGTGAACTAAGCATTTACTAGCTAGTTTTATGGACCCAAAAAGAGGAGTTGTGCCCACCCGAACAAACCTCCACCAACCGTAGTGGTTTCCCTCTAATTCCGTGCACTTGCAGTTTTAGAACCGAAATGACGTCGTCTACCCGGTCCAGCGCTTTTGAGAAGTCTGGCGTGACAATATCCACCAGAGTCTTAGAATCACCTGTTTTAGTACACCACTCACCAGCAGTTACCAGGTTAGTAACGCACGAGTGACCCTGTTGGAAGCCGTGCTGTTGAGGAGTCGTCATTCCGAATGTGTCGAGGTATTGACGGACGGTTTCATCAGCGACGCTTTCGATTACATTCGAACAAATACCGGGAAGGAAAATAGGCCCGTACTTGGTGGACAAGTTACGCGCACCGCTCCTGGTAGTGTCGCATTACTTCACATTGCTTCCAGTCAGCAGCCAGTCCATCTTACTGGAAGGAATTCAGGGGCACGTCATTTATGACTGCGTCCAGGTCATGTGAACAATTTTTGTAGCCTTGTTGATCCGTTGTCAAAATCCTGATATATATTGAGGTTCAGCTTCTAAGCTCAGCAATAGCAGTGGTAAGACTCAAGTTGACGTCGTTGTGAACAGAAGCAGCATTGGACGTGGGGGTTCCACAATTGACCGACAAGATGGATTCGGTGGCAGTTTCCAGCAGCACACTTTCAAGCGTATCAGCAGTGACACTCTCTGCATCCTGGGTCTTTAAAACTCCTGGATGACGGCAGAGAGGACGAATAGACAGCTAGGGAAGGAAAATAAACCTACGGAAACTATCTACGGCTCGCAATAAATAAGGGCTGAAAAGCACAATAAAGATGAGGGCAGAGGAAAGTGAGGGGGGCCGCTAACGCGCTAAGTAGATCCCGGCCACTTCGTCATCACTCCAGGTTCGGAAATACTGCCAACCAACGTGCCTCAAGCCTGCCTTTAAAGTCTGTGCCCATGATGATCAAAACAACCTCCTACCGTAACTTGTTCCAGCTGTGCATTCTTCTATATGAGACCTAGCTCATTCTTTCACAATCTCTACTTAGTGTCCTTTGATCGGTGAATATTCGCTGCGAGAAAACAGCCACACTCCTGCCTCAGAAAACTCACTCGGAATCTGAAAGACTTTGTTTTGATCCCCCTTGTCCGTTTTCCCTCTCGCGGGGGGAGACTAAACTGTTTATCTGTTAGAATAATTCACACCCGAAGTTCTACAAGGAAATTCTTGAACCTACGGTGCGTCCTGCCTGGGACGTTCTCATACATGCTGGAGCACCGTGAGGTCTGTTATATACCCCAAGTTGAGCATTAAAAGTCTATGATTTACCGAGTCAAAGGCCATTCTGAAGTCAAGGTAACAGATCTCAACATAGTCTTCCTTGTCCAGTTCTAGTGCTGTCGTCTAAGAAAAACAGTATGTGAGGAGGATAAGACTGCCTAGTTGCGAAGCCCTGCTGCTGAGCCGTCACTGTTCACACTCACTTAAGTACTGCACAGTATTTTCTTCTAAGATTCTTTCCAACACTTTCAAGATTGATGATACAAGGGTTACGGGGCTAAGCTTTCAGGACTGGTTCTTGCCTCCGCCTTAGTGTGTCGGTGTGGTAGCGAATACCTTCCAGTCCGCGAGCTGTTTGACTTCACCGGACGATCTGCTGAATAAGCTGGCCAACAAGGCAACCAGAACATTAAAAGTGGACGTGGAATTTTCGGATAAATGACAACCTGGCCCGTTGCTTTCGTAACACTTAAATTAGCCAACTGTTTCTGCACCTCACCAGCATTGACTACCGCTTTCTACATCAGGAGCAAATCAGGAGCGACGTAAAAGTCCAATAATCTACCTCATCCCTTGTATGTACCCTATCAGAAAAATGAAGCAACGCTTGAGCCTTCTGTTTATTGGTGGGCGCACTCCCACCTGTCCGTTACAGGTGCACCCGACAGATTTCCGGATGGAGGCGGTGGACTGAATATAACTACTGTACGCCCTCGGGTTCTGCTTGACCCGCTCAGCCAAGTTCCCCTCGTATGCTGTTCAAGCTTGACAGGCGATTTCAGTGAATGGTTTTGCGGCTCAACTCCGATTAGTTCACTATCATGCGCAACTTTTGCCTAACTGCTCACTCTATCACTGTTGCTTCCCATGTAGGTCCGACTCCATTCGTCTTGGGGTTTGGCGTTGTCTAACGCGAATGTCGGCTTAGTTGCCCGGTGATCCTTTCGTCCAACAGGGGGTCTGAACTTTTGGACGCATTTTTCCGTTGGATTACTAGTTATAACCGGATCCAACACAGCTGTTGTCTGGCAAAGCCCCTGCTGGCTGCGCTGAATTACGTTTAAAACTGAGGCAGCGGTGTGTAGGGATTTGAGAAGAGGTTAGGCAACCGACTCCATCGGTATGTGCCCCTATATTCAGATACCTTCCAGGGCACAGAAATATCCATGAAAGACGATCTCTCGTACCCAACACAGCTCATTATCCAGTTCTGCCAATAAATATTTGTCCTCGGATTCTGTCCTCAGTGGATTGCTATAGACGCACGCCACCGACACTACCACATTGGGCAGTTCCACGAAAAAGACGGTCGCTGCTTACGTTAGGGCTTATAAGTGTCTTGCCAGATAACTTTTCGTGATGCTGAAACACTAAAAACAAGGATCTCTCTCTGGCTGGTCCATCCCGCCGATCCACTAGATATATATATATATAATATCCGGATGTGCGGAGGTTTCTGATACTGTTTTCTGACTCCAGCCACGATTCGGCAACCGCTGTGCGGTTTGTATCTATGGTGACGGCCCGGATTTCTCCCCGCTTTTTTTTCAACGCTGCACGCTTTTGCGCAGATAACAAGTAGTTTTATGCAATCCACTCTATCTAAATCGAGGTTGTGGAAGAAGACGGTCTACAACATTACGTCCGAGGGATTATCCGTTTCATTCTGGAGGAGGTGCAGTCAACTTCTCTGGGGTAGCCCGGCCTTCTGATTCAACCCCAGCTGGAGCTTGACGCTGAGGTTTCGTGACCGATCTCGAAGTAACTGTCGAACGAACGCCACAGTTTCTAATCTTGGAGGAGTTAACTGTTCACTGTCCATCTGTAGGAGGCAAGAGTCATCGACCGAGCCCCTTCACTCAGCAGTTCAACACCATCATGGCAGCATGTCAGCACATTCGAAACAGATGAGCGAGGTCCTGGCCATTGTTTGGGGAACGTAGGATGATCCAGATTAGATACGGATTACGGACAACGAAACCTGCTCCATATTCCTCTCGCGTGTCACCCCATAAAATACAGTGCATCACAATAATGTCCTCACAGAGTCGCAGCTAACTCTGGGTTGAAAGTTCAAATACAGTAGCCTCCGATAATATGACAGGCACCTCATACTAACTACTGTACGCGTGGCTGCCCTCTAGCCAGCTTCTCCATCAGTTTGAACGAAAATAACGTTAGTGACAAAGACCCGATGAACTCACCTCCGGTCTGATCTGTGTCTCAAGTAATTCTGTGAACTCATACCCCTCAGTGTATTTTCGAAGCTCCCACTGTTTATTATCCATGCTAGACGCGTTGGTACCAGTCACCAGTAATTAATTCCCACCTTCCTGCCGGGTGCCATTACAGCGATCACAGGGTGAAGCGGATTCATGCTCAGACCTAACTTCCAAGGGTCTTTTCCTTTTACTTGATCACTAAATTCTTTTCGTTAATCCGCATTTCAAACTTTCGATGCCTCGGAGTTTGACGCGCGAGGGAGCGTAAGCTGCCTTCTTGGTGACACTATACATCCCCTTGCCACAACATAAACGGGATGTCGTAGGGCCTCGTAAATGCATTCAGTGCTCTGTGCGCTTTCACTCTGCCCGATGGGGTTTTCTTAGTAAGTATATGACTTTGCATCCTTTTACTTATCCCCACGAGCATCCGTTATGGAAGAAAATATTTCGCGATGAATTGGCGGCCAAAAACCCAGTGGCCGAGCGATTAGCGAGATTTTCAACTTTTTGACGTTTCCAGACAATCGACGAGGTCTGTCGCTGGAGTCTGCCCAATTCTTCGCCGGATTTTGCAACTTTCCGTCCTCCCTCGTCCAAACTGAATTATTTCATCACTTTTCCGACTGAAGTTATGTCAAATAGCGGCAAAATCTATCGAAGATGCATTTACACGTATCTTCCGGCGTGACCTTGAAACATTTGAAACGTCATCTTTACCGAACCTTGCAAAAAATAAATTAATATAACACCTCATCATTTACACCGAATCCGTGGAACGGAACTCTCTTTCTCCCTGGTATGTACAGCGAACGTTTTAAACTGTTACTGTCTTTTCCCTGATTACGTCCTCTTTTGTCGACAGATTTTATGTTTGTCTCGTCATGTATCTATTTGTTGCTTTGCTTTGCATGTAATTATCTGTCATGATCGCGCACATACGAGCGTGTTTCTCACAGGCGCGGTCAGTGTTATATATATATGAACATTCACCAGAGAACAGGCGCCTTACCTCACATAATCACACTTTGTGGACAGCACCTTGTAGATATATCTAAGTCCCCTCTATTTCTCTACTCACACCACAACATCTTTGAGGCAAGATTCATAAAGAATCATCTTCTCCGGTCAGCCAACCTACATTTGGCCGCCGAATTTTTCATATCGTATTCTTGTTTTCACAAGGGAGATCCGGGAAGTTAACTAGCAGTGGATTTGGGAATCTTGAATCTGGTGCTTTTAATTTCTTGGGCTCATGGACAAATGAATCTTTAATCCTTGTCTTCTGAGAGCCAGTCGTCCTGTGTAGTGAATAGAGTTCAAATGGAACTGATTTGCAGTACTGTTCATACAACGTGTTTTTCAAAACTTTGTGAGGGGTCTGCATACATTATTACTCCATTTTGCGTGAAGTTGTCACGAATGTGGTTTAGCCAATTTCTTATCATTGTTTACTGGTAATACCACCTCTTTTAACTTTGCGGTTAGTTCGGTTACACATTTAGTTTCAAGGTCTGGGAGAGCAGGTCAGAGAAAGCAAACATTTTCACCGTTCAACTTGTTCTTTTTATCACGCCTTTCTAGCGGGAAGATGAACTTCCCTGTGTAAGTGTTAACTTTCAGCCCGCTGTATATAGTTTCCATGGATACTTTAAATTCCCTATCATCTGGTAACCACCACGATAGCGCACGATAGTTGAGAATTAAATTTCCAGTCGTTCCAGCACTGCGCTTCCTTAGAATCTCATGACTGCAGTGGACTCAACAATTCTTGTCCCAAATCATTTTCTCAAACAGGACTTTCCGGGGCTGAAAATTTTCTTCTGTCCATTAACTAGGGGGCGTCGACTAACTTATCGCCCCCCTGGGCTCAAATAGGTTCCCGTTACTACGGCACGGGTAGTGGCTAACTTGACTACCCCAGGAAAGAATGATCGCCTTAATCTTCCCTACAATCACAGACCAATCGCTGATTTTACAGGCATATCCGAGGTTCTGAAGTGTTCCCATATGCCGCCTCATTTAATCACTTGTCCAGCTAAAGGTCTCATCCTAACGTCTATCGTCACTTTCTTGGATAGAACTCATATAACAAACATTTCGTCGGTCACTGAACATCGGAGGAAGCTGGTCAAACACAGTAAAAGTGTGTTTGTCGCATGGCTTGCTTTCCCCACGGTGAGTGAAACACAGTGCAACTGGATGAATTATACAAACTTGGGCTCCGTGGTAATCTGCCTCCCTGTCCACACTCCTAAATTACCAACCGGTGCTACGGTGTTAGAGTCACATGCGACTTCTCTAGCTTCTACAACTTTCTCAAAATCTCCTTTGTTTTCTTTTGGGAAATATGTCAAAAACTGATATATTATAACCTCCGAGGGGACCACCATTCTACAATTTAAGCAGCGTTTACCATATCCCAGATCAAGCTTCTGGGGCTCGACATAGAAAAGCACAACATCATAAATATCCAACGTGTATTTAGCACCACTGTTCATCATAGTTGTATCACCCTTCAGTCCATATCTACTGAGAAAAAACTGAGAACGTTCGTTTCCAACGTTACATCTAGCTCGCATAACACGAAGGAATACCGAAGAGGCCAGGGAGACCTTGACACTCTAGGAAGCTGTTTGGTTTGTTTTATCCCACATGCTTTGAGCACATTTATAACAGCCTTGCTCCAGAAGAACAAGGTTTCACTCAGGGCTGTCCGACATCGGGCTAAAAATGATACCGTACGAACGCACATCTGGGAAGTTAGCATGTACTCACAGAAGTAACCAGGGCTCCGCAGGTATTTGTTGCTGAGGTCTTTAAGCCACAGTCCCTAAACACCCCACACATGACCTTACCAAGCACTTCTATGTGGGTTATTTTTGGGGTCATCCTCATAAAGTAGAACTCAGAACAATATATGATGGTTTGTCCCCGTTACACGTTTGCGAAGTCTACAATTATCTGTTCGATCTTACTACCTCCGTAGATTTTCTGCTTTCTCTAGAGGCATGTACGAAGCGAGCTTTCCGTTCATAGTTCGGATGACCTCCAAGTTTATGATTTCTGGTTTATTACCGCAACCTCCTGATTCACTGTCCCGGGATGCGGATTTCTCAAAAACCTAGATCTCTGCTTTCGTCATGAATGCATCGAGCCCATAGTGGGAGACACTAGTTCGTTAGCTCTCCACACATGGCGAGCAAACAGCGGTACAGATTTATGTAAAATAGACAAGAAAATCTTTTCTGCCCAATTACCTGCCCGGTACAACGATGTTAATCACGGTTACAGCCTCTTCCTATCGCGTACGCGTATCAGCACAAGTATTTCGCGCCTACAGCTTCAGTTTTATTTCTGTCTTTGAAAACGTCGATGCGGAGACGACGGATTCTGCTGCGTGTAACCGGTAGACCATGAATACATCTGTTATCTTTCCACTAAATGTTTTCTAGCTATTGAAGATGTGGAAATTTTGCGGCATGTTTCGGTTCCTGAAATCTCAGACCGGTTGCTGGAAAATAGCTTGTTTCAATCCTCCGGGGACATAAGCAAGGAATTTGCGGTAACTCAATGGCATTGAAATTAATGGAAAAATAGCGAAAGTTGCATTCTACGTTATTTCGGAGAACTGATGGCAGAATATAATGAAAATCTATGTCATAAACGTAGTACCATATGCTTTTATTGAAATTTGAACGTAATTAAGCAGGAAAACGTGATTATACTTCCGATGATTGAACCGTTGTTAAACCATGAGGACTGACTTTTATAAAACTGCAAATATAGGGCACGCCCGCAAACCTAATTTAACGTAGGACAATGTACAATAATTGGAAAAGCTAGTGGTAAATTCTTGGTTAAATTCGCCGTGGTTAGTCGTCTTTTCTACCACTGTCGTAAACTTTTCCATGGGATCATGACGTACGCCGTAATGAAGATGAGGTGACGTGCTGAACGAACGACATGGGGGAACACTTCCCGGTTATGAGTTTACATCCGTTCAGCGCACTTGTTTTGGCTTGTGAGTTATGGCAAACTGTACTTCATGCTTAGACACTTTTAACTTCTTCTTCACTCACCAGCCTACATTGCCGACTCCGCGACGGTCGCACCAATAGGTCATTGGCATTTCGTACCTCAGCATCAGCCAGTCGCTGTGGATCCACATTCTCTGAATACAACCACTAGGAAGTCTCTTGGGTCCGTTTGTTTGCGTTCGCCAACCTATTATTCGTTCGACTGTTTAGTGGACAACATCGTTTTGTGCAGGGATGGCCCACTTCGGTTTGATGTACAGCCACTGACAAAACACATAATTTGGAAACTTCCTATCGGTTCGACCGATAATATACAAATCACGTTTTAGCCTATGGTAAATAGTGTAAAAACGTAACTCACTCTTCCTCTTTGTCTGCCGTAGCCGTTCGGTGGAAGAGATAACGACTGCGAGAGGAATTTTTTCCAGTGAAAGTGATGGACGGATTTTGCCCACTTACCTGCCTACGTACTGCATCAAGTGAGTGAAATTAAGACAACAAGATTACGCAACCGAACACCATATGGGCTGTCCTCATTTGCACAACCATCTTATCCACGACAAAGGTTTTCATCGCAATCTGCGTTCTCTGGGCTAAGTAGATGTGCGTACATCTGTTGCCTCCGTCCCTTATTGTACGCGCCACAGTTACCACACTAATTACCGATGGCACGTCATCAAGGTTCTCTAATATTCCGTGACCAGTCTCACCTAACGAACCCACTTGACATTGCAGGCATCAATTTTCGGCGGGTGTTTCCATCCTCAGCGGTTGCGACAAACTTCCTGTGAACATCCGTCATATACCGGTTAATGTCAGCAGCCGGTGTAATGTACTAGAACAGATTCTTGCACTAATTCAATTGACTGACGGTGAGTCCACGATTCATAGGATGTGACGCATATAGCAGACGACTGAGGGGGTGGTTGTGCCCCAACTTGAAAGAGCCCATCACCAGATACGTATCTCGTCGGAGCACATGAAATCGTGGTCTGCAACATATATATCGGTAACCGATTTGTAAAAAATAACAACAGTTAGCCCAATAGACGTGTCGCATGCTCCTGCATACACTCCTTCATCTTTTTTATTCCGTGCAACGATAATAAATCTGCATGGATTTCAGGAAATCATGTCACCTTACCATATTGTATTTCAAAGCTGTTTCCAACTCGCGGCTAGCCCCACGAACGTAATGACGTCCACCTCATCCATGTACTTCTGAATGCACCCATGGAACGATGGGATAGCGTGAAATTCGCGATCCTCAAACAGCGCCTTGAAAGTCGCAACATAATCCGTTTCCTACAACTAAATATAAAGATGAAAATAAAATGATCAATGAATTGAAAAAATTTAAAAAAATTAAAGATAACTTCAGAAGCCTTGTGTTAACATTGCCACACGCAATCAACCACAGCAAAAGTAGTCATACCGAATTTTAAAAAGGAATCTCGGTAAAGTCGTTTTCAATTAACGGTCAGTTAAAACAAACAGATATAAGTTCATGACGCAGATTTCGACGATTTAAATTTCTGCACCGGAACGATTTTTTCCGGTAAAATAATCTTCCCAAACAAGATAGCTCAGGAACTTACGGTCTACGACTATCATTCAAGGTTCAAAACATTAGTCAACGCTGTTACAAGCACATCGAAAAATGATTAGCATGCTGTTTATTCGCGTGAACGGGTGCCAGTGAAAGTAATACCGTATGGTTCCACCGACATCCCTGGGCACAGTACGCGATGCCACACCTTCGAAGTTGCGTAAATCCCACTTTCAGTTCTGGGCACACGATGTGAAGGAGACGTTTACTAAGGTAGACCCTAAAACAAGAAGGCCGCGGCTCACCTGTTGGAATAAGGGAAAACATGCTGTTGATTTGATACATGCATGTTAAAGATGTTCAGCTTTCCACTTTATTTAAACCGTAGGCCGTTTCATTGTGAATGCAGAATGCACTTAATGTAATTATCGAGCACAGACGTCTTAATGGCAGAATATGCTTCCCTCCCTGCTTATTAATTTCATTTTTTTAAAACCATATGAAGTTCCATTTAGCGGGAGGCTATTTTAACCGCATAAACTTATAGACCACCGTGTAACCATATTGCCAAAGCAGCTCATTCCTGATAACAATGACCAGTAAATAGAGCATGCAGATCACGTTGACCAACGTCAACTTCGTTGCTGGAAACCACCACGTTAAGTCGTGGCTACTTGCACACAATGCTACTAAATTTATTTCGTTTCCAGCTCCAAAATGTAGTGATTATACGACACCACAATTATGTCAGCTGTCAACACATGTTTCAAGGATAATTAAGTGCAAACGATAACGAAAAACGATTTAACACTTAAATCACGTTTATCATTTGGTGATTGATTATGATTCCATCCATTACCAACTTACAAATGTTAACGAGTTCACCAACGCCTCCAGCCATCAAATTATCGCGATTTATTAGCGTCCTTGATATGGATCTTTAAAACATGATAACAAGATTATCTCCAAAACAAAAAGGATTGTTATAATTTCTACGACACCCGGACAACTACAATTTTGACGATATTATAAACTAACAAATCAACAACCTATCAGCATGAAGATTCAGCTCCTTCGGATAATTTTCGGCTTCGAAAGTCATTCCAAAGAAAATACTGCAGCGTGCAATTGAAACCGGCGGCGCGCAACGGTTGACTTTGAGTTGTAACACAGAATGTGATGCTGTGTCGTCGGCGCTGTTCTAGCTTCCGTTTGTGTGAGTCGTGTGCATGGCTTACTGGGCCTTTGGCTCATGCTTGTTTGTGTCGTTTTCATTCACATGACTGTTGTTGGAACCCTTACTTCCGAAGAACGCTGTCACCAGGTGTCTCCATGTTGCTACAAATTTGATTCGCAAGTGTAACGGACGATCAGATTGTAGACGGCTGTCTTGTATGTTACAGTACAGGTCATTTTAGTGCAAACTTCCGTATCAACTATTCAAGAACTATCGAAATCCGTATTTCGGCCAAAGTACCTGTAGTTTGTGGAGTACAATTAGGTATGAAAATAAATTTTTGGTGTATGCGTTTTGGGGAAGATGAATGTTTTGCTAATGTTTGAGAAGACAACATATCTTAACCCTTGGCTGAACTTATCAAGTTTCATGACTATCCTTATCACAACTTTCGAGGCCGGCTGTATAATTCTGATCGTACCTTATTTTGCACCATTCTGAAAACATGAACGGACATTAAACTGGCGATCACAACGTATCAGCATTTATTTTGACATGAATACCAGCAAACTCGTCGGTCAAACAGCCATTTCCCGTCCTGGTGGTCTGCATGACATTTCCGTCATTTTCATTTACGAGCTTCGAGTAAGGCATGTTGGCAGAATCTGTATGACAAGATCGGAATACCTGGAGGACCACCAGCTGAATAGTACCGACTTACCGCAGCCAAATCATCAGATGTGTGAGGTACGTGTTTGTTTTATTCATACGTTCAATTTTGTATCGTACGTCACTATTTTGCCCAAGTGTATATAAAAGTGAAAATGATCAAGTTGATTGCCTACCTACCTAGTCAGCTTTGTACTACGTGCTAACATATAGGTATCTTTAATGGGTTTAATGGCCTTATGAAAACCAGAATCCCAGGGACAGCCGGTGAGTATTCCACATGTGTCCGATTTTTGTGATTACTAACAATGCATTGTTAACCCTAAAGTCCGTCTAGTACCGAATTTATTCTCTATTCTATAATGTCCCAGCCATATTATATCGATAATGCAAATGATTGGCAAAGGTGGACCCGAAGAATGTTGGCCAAGGATTTTACCTTAAATGAAAACCGCCAGTATGACTATTCTGCGGTTAGTACGGCTTTTAATTACTTACTTTTGGCTGACAATATCCACGCTCATGGTTGATTATATGTTCTGTGGAAGGTTACGTATACCCAAGCAGTAAAATATCGAAACAAGTGAGGAAAGCGCTGCTTACTGTAATTAAAGTTAATCACTCGAAAGATTAGAGAGAGCGTTCAGCTTACTGGGAATTAATTAACTTGGCGCGGCTTGGAAGGTTCAGTAAAAGGTCCGAGCCTTCCGCTTACGCCGCCAAGGTAACCGAATTCTTCGAAAGATGTTGGTGCTTCATGTTGTGACATTTTTGACGCTCTCAGAGAGAATGCAGCGAGACATAGTGCGGTGACCGGTGAAGTCCTTCAGGCAGGGTAAAAACAAACGTCCCACCACAGCACCATGTGGAGCTCCTCCAATGATCCTCTAGGTGCTCCCTAAGCTACCCTCGGACCGGCATTTTGGATCGTGAATTTACCACGTAATCACCCATCAAACCGAATGGTTCCGGAAATGTGTGATAGTGCTTGAGGTAAGCGACTGATCGAATTAGTCGATTTGAAGCAGTCAGGCTGCCAAAATGCTTCTATTTTTTACGCTGTCGGTTAATTCGCCTAGGAGGTAAATACTGTTGGACTTACACGACAGCGTTTTCAAAATGCAGTGCTGATTTTCATTTAGGGGATTGTTGTTGAAGAAAAATGGACTAAGCTGCCCCTAACAATCCTCCCGTTTACTCCCAGCAGAACAAAAGTTGGGCTGACTGGGCGGTAGTCTCAGCTTTCTCTTTTAATCTCCTTATTTGAAAGGCCACTGAATTGTCCAATCTCCAGTTCTTAGCAATCTTGCTATTTTGGTTTAGTAGCAGGTTTATTAGTCTAGTGGTCTCACGTGAAATCTTCAAATAAAAACCAAACCCGGAGGGCCTAACTGCCGCGTTGTCCAGGAAGGTTTGAGCTACCCAATGATTTAACGACAACCCACATTTCGGATGCACTAGCTGCGGTAACACTGCGGTCTCTATCATATTTGGGCCTTTAATTTGGTCTTCACGATGTACAGTTGCATCACAGGCCTTTGGATTACCAGCCTATGAAGACATCATTGACTTCTCGCGGAGCAGCAGGTGCACTATGTTCAAGATTGTCACATTCCCTGTTGTTCTGATGTGGTTCTGTTTTAGAAGTTTTGATCATATGGCAACTTCACTGTCGGGGCACAGGTTGATCGGCCATCAGCCCTCCTTTGCCGAGTGGATGTCTGAAATAATGACATCACTCAAACTTTCTTTCTTGACCGTCGTGAGGACTTCAACGTGATTAAAGGAAACAGCGCTTGAAGAAAAAATAGGACCTTATAGTACAATGAAGCTCTGGGTGTCAGGTTAGCTTTCTACCTTGAACTTTACATTTTCGGATCATTGGAGTCCGAGATATACCGATCTGATAATAACTGATCTTCCTAAATTCACTCGTGACCTTGAATGCCGCCACGTACTTTGATACCGCTTGTGTTACTAAGACAACTGGGTTCCATCAAGGTGATAAACGATAGCTGCGTTTGTGAACAACACGTAGGAGCCTACCTGTTAGTTTGATCACGTTGAATTTTGCCGACCTTCATCACTGATCTCTTTACGCGCCAAAGGATAACAACTGTTAGCTAGAGATATATATTTTAACTAACACAAGATTATAAATTTACTATAAAAGGTTGGGTCAGAAAATATCAGATTCCATTATTCGTCATACTACAAATGATCAGTTTATGTTCACCCGTTCCTCACGTAATTTTGCTTTTCATTTTTGATTCCACGATAAATCGTAACGCGAGGCAACATCCTATAACGTCCGGACAATCAAAATCCCGTACTGGTTGGACGGTTCGCGAAATCTGTGACATTCCGTCGATCCAAAGGAAATAACGAAGCCCACTCCGGAAGGTCGTCCATTTCTCCACAAAAAGTTGGGCCCTCCTATCTTCCTTAATCTTGACAAAAGTTTCTATATAATTTTATGGAACCATCTACATAAAATAATGGCGAAATTTTTTCACTGTTCATTTTTCCCATTCTGAAAAATTCTTTTTCTGGCTTGACGTTGGCCATGAGGACAACGTTAACCTTGTTAAATGAGAATTGATGTAACTACTCAGCCTTTACTTACCGAACACTGAAAATTTTGAGAACTATCGTTTTAGAAGGAGGTGACTCAAATACTCCTCCACAAACCGGAATTTACCTTCCTTATTATGTCTGTTTTGTTACTTTATTTTTATAATTGGCTTATTGTACAATTAACAATTTTGTGAACGGTATGCGTTTCACGTTAAAATGTGTATACTGATCACTCTCATCTGAGCGTGTTTCTCACAGATGCGTTGAGAAATGTACCATTACTATTATTTTATTATGTCCAGCAATATCGAAGTTTGGTAAAGCGATTTGTCGCTGAGGTTGTCTTGTTTGCGAATCTGGCATGTCCGATTTTTTAAACATCCGCCATGTCATCCAATATTTTTTCAAAGTTCAATATTATTCAGAGGTTTGTAATAGGCTCAGTGAGGACGTTAGGGATTTTTCTGTATTTGTACACAGCGAATCGTGCAATTATGGGTGATAATCCTACGTACAAAGGCAGGTGCAATATCCAAGTTACGAAACAAACCGTTCTAACAAAACGCTGCAAGGACGATCATATGGAACAAAGAGTTTTGAAAGTTTTAAGCCTGAGGCAAAAAGAGCGTGTTGACGCTCCACTCAAAGATGTTGAAATTCTAGATTTTGGGCACCACCCATCCAAATAATGTTCGTAAAGATGCAAACTACAGTTCTACACGGACGAGAATTGGGGATATGAACAACAGATAACCAACGCCCCTCAAAACTCGGATACGTATATTTTGAGTTTAATAGGCCTTACTCCGTAGAACTGTGTACATCCCTATGGCTACCTTTGTGGTCCCTCGCTGGTCAGCATCACACGGTATCTACACTTCAGGAGATCGGTGGGTCGGATCGTGGTGTTACTCTCAAGATTAGATCCAAAATCAGATTTAGTCCAAATGCGTTTTCTCCTCTAGTCAAAAAAATCCGCCAGTGACCTCCGAATCTACTACATGTAACGGCTATCCTATAATGATTGCGATATTTCAATTAGACTTCACACGTACATTCCACGAAAATTTCAAACGCCTGTTGTTCCAATATGTTTGGTTCAAAGATGCGTTTATGACTTATTAATGAAATTCGTCCATATTGACGCAAATACTTTTAAACGGGTGTCAACAACCAGGCTAGCACAATCCGAAGCTAATGGGTCTCACTGGAACGCGCATATATGTCGCGTTAGGGACAAGACCTGTTTGAATACTGAGAATATGACATGGCAATGTAATGATAGATAACAGATGTTGCTACTCTTACCAGTGGTCACTTTATGACAAGGAACGTCTCCATGAAGTAATCCCGCGGATGAATGTGTATCAAATTAACCTGATATCTCATAGGCTAACCCATCCCAGTGCGACTGCAGAAACCAGGCCCAACAGTTTTTACTCAGTTTCTTTTTAGCCAGTCACTGCGGAAACTCCTACTGCTTTGACAGGCAATTTACTCTCAACCCTCGCTACAAAAATGGAGAAATTTCTTTCTTTGCTGTTTAATAGACCACTTTCGCTGGTAAGATACAGTTACCCTCACTTGTACTCCTTCCCTAAGTTTCAGAAGCATTCTCAAGTGGGCACACAATATTTTTTCATTGTTGTATAATTCATGGCTGTGCAATGTAGACAGATTTAGTTAGTATGTCCGTAAGTTGGTGGGTTATGCAGTCATACATAAGCGATTAAGGTCTAACAGTAACTGCGCATTTCAGTAGAAGGGTACATGGCGGAATGTTGATATGTGTAACTATATTAATGTGTAGCACTAGAAACAATGCGAAGCAGATGAAGGCTGCTGGAGTAATTTGCATTGTCAGATAACTACGCTAGTAAGGGTGCATTCACCAGTGTACGTGGGATGAGTGGACCTGCAAGGTGGATAGGCCTGATAATCCTGACACGCTGAAGAGCTTTGGGGTTGTGGTGATCCAGTGTCCTCAATCTACTCTCTTGTTTCGCCACTAAAGCTCTGAACCCTCCTGAAAGCTGCGCTGGAAATCGTGGTTTCACGCATCTACGAGCCTAGTTAATAGTCTCTATGGGCCGTCAAATGCTTACCGGTCAATAGACGTAAAAGCCAGGCCAGAAAAGCGAGTCTACGTAAGTGTACGTGTGCATGTTCTGATCTTTTCTACCACCGTGGCATGATGAGTAGGCGAGTGAACTGCCATGGCACGGCGGGCTACGCCAAATAGGACCCTCGTTCTTGCAAGTTCAACCATTTCTTACAGGCCAGAGAGCAGCTGCCAGATACAAAATCAGTCTTCATCTTAGTCAACGGTGTCAGTTTGTGGCCTGTGTCACGTTGCTGTATATTTTGCTCGTGCATTTGCGACTCATGTGTCTTTTAATTTTTATTTTGTCGTGTTATTCAAGGCATGTATTGCCGTCCCGTTGCTTGGAAAAGTTGTGATCTGCTTGTCTGTGTGCTCGTACACCCCGACAACTTACTCTGTGGTTCGACGATTACCCCGACAGGGTTACTGATAATTTTCAGGCCGGTAGGTACAGCCTCTGATTCTACAGGGTGAGGACGCAAATGAAGATGGCCTCCTGTCCCAGAAAATTGGCGCTCGTATGAGTCCAGTACCGTCCGCCCGCTGCCATGCAGTGTGTGCTTTTCAATGGAAAGCTGTGTCTGATGGTGCTAATTGTTCGTCTGAATAGGTTTGTTTCCCAGCAGTAGCCAAAGCCCACATGAACAATGACAGTACAACATGAGTCAACTGAGGCTTCATTGGATAAGGCAGAGGATGAACTTGGTTACCTTATCTGCTGTTTCCGACAGGGCAAACGGACAACATTATGCTACTGCCAGTCGTTCCTTTCAGCCACATCTTCAACATCAATTCTGAAGAAGGAATCTCATACAAACTGCAACGGCACAATTTCTGCTCGAAGCACGCCCGGGGACGAAAAATGTCCATGAAGAGAGTCAACACGCGTAAGGTGCACCACTGCAACACCGAATGGTCAGAATACCACACCGTAGTAGTCGCCACGGAACTGAGCCAATACGGTACCGAAGTCACAGCGTTAAGTGAGAGAAAACTCATCGACCGAACTTAGCTCAAGGAAGCGAGTGCAGGATACGTCTTCTGCCCGATAAGTCCCTCGGCGGACATTGTTCGACAGCATGATGTATGTTTTGTAGTGGTTAGCCGCGTTGGTCATGCTCATCTGGGTGTGTTTCTTACTGATCCGTTGAGAAATACACCACAATGAAAAGCAGAAAGCTCTCGATCCTTGCCCATGCATCCGCGAGTGGGTCGAGGTAGGTCCACTAAACTTCTCAGTTTCCATGGTCCGACTGCGTGCCGTGTCGACGATAAAAGGAACCGGTTCCATGATCGGCTGCCTGCCACAACTTGTCCACCACCACTGAGTGATCAGGGGTTTGTTCCGAGTGACGTCAACGCGTGTGTTGAGAAAGGCTGAGCAGTTTCGTCGTGCGTCATCTGATCGTACGACATTGGTACAGCCACTGAGAACGGCGATGGGCAGCTTCATCTTTGCACTATGTAATAGCTGGCTCTCCCCAAAAACCAGTCTTCAGCGGCACGCGAGCGATATCACGACATAGACCCATCTGGGAAGCGGCCAACATCACTTCCTCCGTTATGTGAATGTACGATGAGGCGACACTCGTAAACTGCGTATCTTTCGAGGGTGGCGCGCGGCCGACCGTGGCATTGAGCATATACTAGTTGGAATCAAATTGGTTATTCAAATCTGCAAGACCTTTTATTTTATAGTGTCCAGAAAACACCAGACGTCGGATATTGAACGACTGAAGGACTCAAATACCAGGGCCACATTTTATTTCGCTGTAATCGTTTGTCTGGGTGATGATCACGTGCCTACTAGCCCTGACGGTGTGTGTCAACACCTCAGAGAACAAATCGCGGCGACGTAGGCAGGGGACATAGACAGCCATACACAGTAAGGGTCCTGTTCGGTTTGATGCTGTGCGGACCTTTGCCAAGTAGATGCCAGACGAACGCGTCCGTTAACTCATTTTCAGGGGGCGTTCCTAAGTTAGTAGACCACAGCCGTACCTTATATGATAAAAAGTTCGCTGATATGTCACCGAATGGTTTCTAGCTCTACTGATGGGACTGAGTGGCCATCTCACTGATACATTCGTCCACGCTATACACAAACGGATATTATGAAGTGCACCTCCTTTCGAAATGTGGACACCTCATCCTTTCGAACATCCACCTTATGGTCCGGAAACGTTTGTTGTAGTCGAAAAGGGGGTTTTGCCATGATGCAGATAAGTCATCAAGGTACGCAAACGTGATAGAGCATCACCTTGGAAGTGTGCAGTTTGAACAGGCTCCAGGCTCATCTTGAGGCGAGCTACACGCGCCGATGGCACCTGCCACACCAGACTGTTTTAACCTCTAGGAAACCAAGGAAGCTCATAGTATTCTTCGACTGCGCGGCTAAGTTCGAGGGACTGTCCTTGAATAAGAGGCTGTATCGGGGCACGGACTTCACGATAAATCTGGTGGGTGTACTGCTACAAGTCTCTTGTGGAGAAAGTGGTAGTTTCGGTGGATATCGAAGGGATGTTTCTGCCAATACGCTTCCCCATCCGTGATTGAGGTAGGCTTTATTTTCTGCGGTGGACCTCGCAAGAGTTCCAGTAAGGTACCAAATGGCTTCCCACTTCTTTGGCACTATCCCACTACCCTTCTGTGAGAGTTATGCATTACGGCCCAAATTCTACTCGCGACGCAGTTCGGACGAATTTTTATGCCAATGACTACCTAGTTTTGGTTCCCAACGAGGAGGCAACGAAACACTCTGCAAGAGAGTTTTGACTTGTTGGCTAAGGGACGCTTCCCGCTGCAAAGCTGAGTTTCGAATGATCACGAGGTGCTGGAATCAACATTGACCTCACAGCCTCACACTTCCCAGTAGATAGTACGTTTAAATCGCTGCCATCGCGACGAACTCCTGATAACCAGTTGGGCACTAAAACAAACCAGTTTTGCTTAAGCCAACAGCTACCAGGCAGAGCGGGTACTAGGGGGAGGATACTACTCTGTCTCTTCACTGTACGACCGTATGGTAGGTTGGGACTGTCCGGTAACCTCGTCAAGTAATTCTGAATTTTTCATGTGGACACGATGGTAAAGTTACAATCGCGTGGATGCCCCGGATGATTTCGACGTTTTCACTAGCATGAAGCACGGTTATGACTTACTCTAAGCCCTACTTAGTTTATATATGAAAGCGAAGGTAACAGTTGCTGCTCTGGTCTCGGACGATGGGGTTTAGTTTGAAAATATCATGAACGGGCGCACGCTGAGAATTTGATTGGTCAGCAATCTAAGTAACCAACATACTTTAGTGGACCGCATACTGTTGTCTGCACAAGGCAGCCACAAGCTGGCCACGATTTTCCCGACGACGGCGTCAAAATTCGACGTAAAAATCAACAATTGTCTCTGTTTGGCCTTCGTCCGACAGAGGTGATGTACCAACACTTTAAGTTCACATAAATGAACACATTATGAACGGCTTTATGGGCTTTTGCCACTTGGGTTGCAGTCTGCTGATAACTTTGCCTGTGGTCCTCGATTTGCTAGTCCGTTTGGCAAAGGTTGGCGCTGCCTTTGGACGCCTTAAAAGATCCGAATGAAAGAGCCGCGGATTAAAAATGGAATGAAGACTGTTGGTCTGCCGCTCATTTGTGTTGCTTACACAAGCGTCCTGCAGTGAAACGTGGACGTTGAGACGACGAAATGTGCTGTATCTCGGTTACTTCCGACCGCGATATCTAAGGCGCATCTTGGTTAGTCCGTGGTGGAATTTGGTTCCGAACCCTGAGGTAATGCGGCGAGTGGACACAAGCCTGATTGAAGTCATGTTGATGCTCAGTCGGTTTCGTTGGCCAGTGCAATAAAACCAAAGAACGGATTTCCTAGTAGATCTTATAAATGCAGGTGTGCGGACTCCCGATGATTAAAAAGTGAGATAACAGGATGTTGTCCAGGTAAGCCTTTCTCGTTGTAACATCGATTTCGGACTTTGGGAGGATTTAGCCTTGAATCGAACGGTCCGCATGAACAGGATCTAGGTGGGTGCAAGAGGCCTAAATGAACAACATTTGTGAGGTCGTGAAATGAAGCCCGCCGTACGCAAAGGAACCACAGGTGTCATAGGTCGTGGTGACGTGATTATTTGGCTTTGCGATGAACGCGGC
>LUCH01005467.1:28193-46172 GCA_013368495.1 Paragonimus heterotremus | reverse complement strand
ATCCATGACAAATGTTTCCAGCGCATTCTGCTCCCCAACCGTTTCCCGAAAAATTTCGAACAATCTACACAGCGAAGCATACTTCTCACTACGAACGTACCCGTACATCACGGGTCGACCATGTCTCTTACCGTCTGTTGCTAGGAGCCGATATAACTTCCAACTTCGGAAGTATACAATGACGTACTTATGCCTGTTTGTCACGCGGAGGGCATCCAAATTCACAACATGCGGGAAACGTCGAAATAGTTCAGTCTGCATTCGCTGGGCGAAGCAGGTATGCGTATATCCATTGCCTTCACCCTTCATGGTGCGCACCACATATTTCGCACTGATCGACGACAGCACATCATCAAGGTTCTCTAATGTTCCGTAACCAATCTTGCATTGCAAACTCATTTGAAATTGCAAGCTTCAACTTGCGGCGGATGTTCTCAACGTCAGCGGTTGTGATAAACTTCCCGAAAATGTCCCCTACATACTGCTTGATGTCAGCAGTTGGTGTATGCTACTAGATCAGACGCCTGCATTTGTTCAATCCACTGACGATAGATCTACGATTCGTATAATGGGGCTCATATAGCAGGCAACTGAGTAGGTGGTTGTGCTGCAACTCGAAAGAGCTCACAACCAGACACGCGTCTCGTCAGGCCACATGAAGTCTTGATCCGCAACATGTGTCGCAAGAATTGATTTGTTAAATCTACCAACAGTTAACCCACTTGACACGTCGCACATCTCTGCATAGACTCCTGCGCCTTTTATACTTCGTACCACGATAATAAATCTGCTCGCTTCTCAGAAAATCATGTAGCTTACCTTATTGTACGTCAAAGCAGTTTTCGACCTACTGATCGTCCCACGAACGCAAATAACACCCACCGCATCTATGTACATCTGAAGGCACCCATGGAATTGGGAGGTGTAAAATTCACCATTATCAAGTCACGATGAAAGTCGCAATATAATCCGTTTCCCACGAATAAAAATTAAACACGTGAAAATAAACCGATCAACCAAGGAAAAAAATAAAGAAATAGATTAAAAATAATCCCAGCACCCTCATCTTAACACTGCCACACGCAATCGACCACAACAACAGCCATACCGATTTTCGAAAAACAATTACGATGAGGTCGTTGTGAATTAACGGTCAGTTAAAGCAAACGAATACGAATTCATGAAGCAGATTTCGACGATTTTAATTTCTGCACCAGGTACCAAGCTAACGAAACGATTTTTTTCGGTACAATAAGCTTTCCGACAGCTGGGGAACTGACGGTCTGCGGTTATCATTCAGGGGTTAGTCTGCTACTAAGTGTTCACCGGACGTCCGGCTCGACAGCATCCAGGAAGTGGAAAAGAAAGTCATCCGCAATCTGTAAGAAGTAAAGGTAACTGACTTAATTTCTGCTGACCAATAAAAGCTTATGAAGCCAATGAACACATGCACGCCGCATATATACGGACTGCCCAAGTCCTACAAATCATACGTCTTACTTCCGCCCGTTATCGGCTTGCAACGCAACGCGGCACAAGTTGACTCCCGAGTAGCTGATTTGCTTGAACCGTTCAGAAAGCGTTTCACTGCTAGTTCAGAAGGCAGCTGTGAACTCTTTGGTTGTGTTGACGATTCAAATGCCGAGGAAAAAACCGATGTGTTCATTCGATATGACGTCCCCGCATACTAATAGTCCGCTGCATGAAATATCTGGAAGCATTTGCGACCTCATTTTAAACGGCAGCGCTCAGTTTCTTATTACGTCGTTCGAACTAAAGTCAACGTCATCTTGCGCTCACATAATGCGTGGTTTAACTTCCTGACGTTTACGTCCAGGCAAGTGGAGAGGTTTGCAACCGGCGGTCCGCTGGGTCCACTCATCGTGGCTAACGTAGAAGTTACATTATGTATAAACTTTTCAAAACTAGTACTCTACAAACGTTACACAACGTACATGTCAGCCAATTTTGGGAGTTTAAGTGAGTGAAGCAAGTTCTTCTTGGAATTGAACCGAATATATCTAAACTTGAAGCCACCAAGAAGGAACAAAGTAAACAAATGTCTTCCGTTTATGAACATTTTCGTTGTCCGAAGATCAGGCGGCACGACAAGCAATTCCATCCACAGGAAGTTAACTTGGACAGGTTAGCTCATACATTTCGAAAACTTCTGTCCACTTCAATACAAAGGAAGCTTGGCTTGGACTGCGGAGTCTATGCACGGAAGACAATCCATCACAATAATTAGGCACACTCACAGACACCCTGCCAGCCATTGGGTACGTCGCGCAATTTGTCATGAATTATGGCAGTGTCGTCACTCCGGAGATACAGGGAACAACGGTACCGAATAAGCCATTTTACTTGAAGTCTCTGCTTCTAGATGTCAATTGGTAAGCAGTGGAGAAAATATGTCTTACAGCTGGCGTGTCTAGATTCTGTAACGCTGTAAAACTGTGTGATACAGCGAACCTGTGCCCTGTCAGTCCTACGTCTGTCATATTCAACTGGTTATACAAATATTTGTGTAGCTGCATTATGAGCAATTTGGGGAGGATAAACCGACGATTAACTTCTCATGCCATTAAGCATGTTCCAGACTGACTGGAAGCATAACCAGGAACGTCAGGCGCTTGTATAGTGGCAGACGGACGGCGCCCACCTTCGTAACTAGTGAAACGCATGAACAAGTCTTTGACGGACTCTGTGGGTATTTTTGGAGCAGTCGGAAAAGCGTCTTCCAGTTCGCTGAGGATTTGCCTGTCAGGCGACTGTATCCTCCTCCTCCATGCAGACGTTGAGGCTGTCCTGTTATCCGGCCTCTCCACATTTTCCATCTTCATTTTCTTAACTGTCTGTACAACTCCTCAAGCCTCAGTGAACTTCAGAATTGGTCATATGTCTGTGTGTGATCAGACGGCACGAAATGTTACCCCGGAACACATCCTAGGACATGCGTTTTCTTGCATCATTCAAAGAGAAGCCAAATCAATCAGGTTTGTACTTTTGAACTGCATTACGGGTTAACCGGTGACGGCAAATTGCTCGACACAGTTAACGCCGCTGTACTTGATAGAAAATTAAACAAATATGGAGAAAATCATGTATGAAACTGAATGACAATGGCCAATGATGCAAGTGATCGCGCAGAGGGGTGGCAGGCAACAAGTAAGTAAAAAATGAAGGGGAAGGGAACGTTGAATGTATGAAAAAGTTCAGTTGCACCCAAGACCATCAAGCTTGCGTTCGGAATCTTTGACCAATTGAGAAAACGCTGCAACCCCTGGAAAAGCATTCCAGTTATATGCGTCGGATGGGGATGAAAACGGACTCAGCTCCCATGCGACCAGTAGAAGTTTGTTTGGTTTTGGAGGGCGTCTGTGGAGAGTCTACGGCCGCGCCAGCATGAACAGACCGTAAAGCTGAGGACCGATGCGGCGGATTAATCCAAGGTGGGTTAGAAGCTGGCAGCCCCACAGTCGCCCATAAGACAGCGAACACATTTGCATTCTTTTAAGTCCTTGCAAGTGTGTTAGACGGTTTAAACCATTAACCAGGCAAGTGCTCACACGCATTACCTGTTCTGTTGTTAGTTTATCGCGCGTTACACGTGGTGGTTTTCCCTGGACGCAGTATTCAAGATGAGATTTCACAAACGCGGAGAAGAGCTTATAAAAAAGATTGTCGTCAGCATGCGGAATGTTTGAAAAACCATCTACTACGCAGAAGGGTCATCGTTGGTAGCCCAGTGCCAACGACCACTTGCCTCGAAGTCGCCGGCGATAATGATGTCGACGCAGTCTCATTTATCCTCTTGTGTTCACTTGAGTGCAGCAGTAGCAGCAGTGGTGTTTGGTTCACTCTGTAGTGTAAAACTATCAGCCCCAGGTGTTTCTGTATCCCATAAGAGGAGGCAGTCCTCAGGTTTTGCTTCGGATTTTCTCACTAGAGCGGGAGGTTCCCACACGGATGTACTCGCACACTGGTACTCCGTTGAGCACGCCTTATCGAGATCAGGGTGAATACATTTTTCAACTTGATGCGGGAGTTGAGATAGCGGGTTATTCTGTTCTCCACAACGTTTTACGTACCTGGACGAAGGCTTTGAGTTCATGGAAGCAGTGCTAGTTATTTTCTTTTCATACTGCAACCTGACAGCTCTGGGAATCGGCCTGCAAACAACTCAAACCGCCCCGTAAATCTCAAAAGCGGTTATTGGAGAAGCACGGATGTATACTCCCTGAGCAATAACTTAGTTTCTGATCCCCTTCAAGCAGTCCTGGCCAATTTATGGGGGCGTCTGAGTGGCACCTTTGGCTGTTTAGTAGTACGGAAAGTGTCAAAAGGGGCGCCGTTCCATTGTGTACGGTTATGAAGCATCTGTCAGGCACTCTCCGTAGAATCTCCGGTCAGAATCGAGCACGTCTGACGAAATTCAGCCACCTTCAAAGCACCAGAACCCGCCTTCCCCATGTTAGGAGAACGTGGATGGTCACTGCAATTCGTCAGGCAACACAACATCGAGACAGCAGAGTGACATGATCGTTCAGGCCCAGCAGTTGTTGGCAAACCAAATTGCACCTAATCTCGGTGGATTCTGCAAAAGCATGACACTGACAAACCCCGCCGGTTGATCAGTAAACAACTATGGTGGCACTTGAAGAATGAAGCCCAAGCCACTTGCGCCTACTCCTGTAGAAAATGAACAATAGGATGACTACCAACATAGTTTTGGTATGTTGATGTCCTCTATGATCAGACATTTGTTTGAACCGTGCCCGCAAGCTGACTGTAAAACATCAGACTGAATAACTATGAATCTTGTGTGGACGATAATCACCGTCAACAGTCCTTCGGCACGCACGTTCATGAACAGCACTAAAACCTTCACTGTTTCTTGGGAAGGAAGTTACCAGTTGTCCCTCGCCATACCGGGATCATCCTTAATGTGCATAGCGACGCCACTCATCTCACGCTGAGCTATCCGGCCGCATCTGAACAGTAAATAATCTCTTAGAAGCATCTAGTTGTTGTGTAGATCTGGCGATGGCCGGGACTCGGTGAAAACTAGTATCTCCGGTTGACAAACATCACCACTTGCCTCCTGCCCCTTTGACTACGCACATTGTTGATGACCACCAGAATAAAGCTGGAACCACCACCCCAGGATCGTGAGCCGGTAACACGGAGGAAGAGAAAGTTCAGCAAACTACCCGAAGCTTCAGCCCTTGTTCGGCTGTCGCACGCCGTTACCATAGGTCCTTAAGAGCCCCATCTTCTTCGAGACGATTGGCAACGGACAGGTCTTTGAGGACGCTTATCTCAGATTATCTGAGTTCGAAAACAAAGCGTAAGAGTGCTCTGCGTTCCTAGGCAGCAGAAACGGCTGCCTTCAGTAACCTGGATCGCGAATACAAAGAGCTACTCGAAATATTGCCAGGTCGCGTTGGCTTACGGATTGTGACGACCAGAAACCCTGGGACCAAAAGCCTCGATGAACCAATTGTTGAAGTAATATAAGCGGACAATCAATTGATTGTTGAGGGGTGTGTTCATAAGAATTTTTTCGAAAAAATCATATTTGGATCTGTGAACGAGTCCCCACATCTTGGCCTGCTCATTCCACAGCTTTTTGTATAAACCACGTTGCTGTGCTTGAGTGAAATCCCGTTTGCGTGCTGGCCGGGTATTCTTGATATGTGATCTTTTTTACATTTGCTGAGGAATCTACCAGAGCCACGAACAAAAATTAAGTACTTACAGAATCGCCAGAGCTGTCAAGCAGAACTTTCATGGATTTCCTCTTGTCGTCTCCTTCCAACGACCTTGAGGGACGAAGTTTCCGAACAGTTCTGTTTTCACCACCCTTGACGTCTACTCGCTGCTCGCAGCTTTGGTCAATAAAGTACTACTGGCTAATATTATCGGCTGTGTACTGAAAACAGTGCCACTGACCGGTATGCTATACGGGTATCATCCGTAGGAGAATCGCTCTATAGTGTTCTTAAACTGGCCATTGTCGTGGCATCTGGTAAGGTGGCTGCAGGCGGTGAGATACCTTAATTTAGGGATCGACCAGTGAGTGTGATATCCGAACAAGCGCTTTTAGAACTGTTTAAATCGATACCCGTCAAACGGTCAACCTTGTGGTTAGCTGCCGTAAACTGATTTGCTCGTCAATCAATCCTACTCAGCTTACACGGTAAATGTTCAAAACATACTGCTGCGATCGATTTTGTCATAAAAGTTTCCGGTCTGGCAGTCAGCTTAGTGGAATGAATTTGCACTCTCGTTTACACAGGGACGTTACGGATCAGGTTAGAGGCCTTAATTGTATTTGCGATAATAATGAGCACATTAGTCACACAACGCGTCTCCTGCGGAGTTGCGGAATTGATCCTCATAGCCTGGTCGGCCTCAAAGCAGTGAGGAAAATATTGTCGCTTTCCCCATGGACTTCTCAGCGATCTGTGTTATAACCCCCACAGGCTGGTAAAAGAAGACAAACAACGTAAATAGAAAATGGAAACAAACGGATGACTGTGAATAGTGACCACACTGTCGGACGGTCAGAGGGCGCCACTGGATGGATGCGTACGGTGGAACCACCAACACCAGCTTGAGAAGTCTCGACGGGTCCACCCGACCAATGCGAGGTTCGTCTGATTGTTCTGAGTGGTTTTCACGGATTTACTCCGTTCTCCGGATACTCGACAGTATCTAACTAATGCAGTTTGGTGTTTTTGGAAGCAGTTTGAAAGTATTCAAATCCCTCTACGATAGTACGAGCGCTTTTGGCTAAAGGCTTGTAGTGAAATATCGTCACTGTTTTGCACACCACAAACATGAAACGACTGCCGTAACCTTGGTTCAGTATACTTCAGTTCGGTTTACAAGAACTGAGGTTAGTACCCGGTTGGTTGGGCGTCTATTGCACCAGCGAGCGTTGACGGTCCCGCCGGCGGGCAGAAAAGTAAATTTTCCTTTGAATGTTGTTTCAACACGGAAGCTGGCAGGGTACAACACGCAGTTTATCGGTTGCAATGACCGGGAGAATGTTCTTCAGTGACATCAGTTATTTTGTATTGACTACGTGTGACAGTTGACTGTAATCTCTAACCTTTTTGCAAGCCTCCGCATGCGTCTAGCCACGCTATTGAACGCGTAGGAATACCGACAGGTATTCGTATAGTTGAATGTACAATTCACGCTGCGCGGTCCCCTTTTGTTTCGATGTGTTGAAATTTCGTCTCGTAGCTCGCTCACTCGCATGTCGACTTCATACATCGGCAGTATGCCTTTCATTTCCTTATTATGGTATTCCGCGCCAGTCATCTTGGTTTACCTGACCTTGCACGTTGGTGAGCCCGCTTGAATTGTATAAGATAGTATATGTCAGAGGCCAGTGCACCCTACTTTTTGTTGTTATCACACCACGCTTTGATTGCACGTAATGTACGTGTACACTCTTCGCTACATATTGCGTTTAATCTGTTCAATCCCCATGGTTGCCGAAGAGGTTGGGTGAGAACTTTTCTGTTCTTTTTCTCTGATCACGTTAACAGTCCCTGGCTTTAGAGATCTCGATCCTGTATTACAAGCTGAGCTAGACAATCAACTTATAACTAACGATTTAGGTAAGGTTTGATATGGTTGTGGTAACACTCTTAACCGTGATAGCTTGAGCACCCATTAACAAAACTATATATCGATGGTAGTCAGTGGAAAGGTTAAGTCAAATGGTTTGGAGCTTTATTTTTGGGGTCGGTGTACAGGCGTAATTCAGTAGCGCCAGTCCGGACCGTGTCCTTTCCTGTACAGCTTTCTGGTTCTGCTTCGATCCAGGTTCAACCGCTTCATGCATGCTTGTGTATCGATCGCACCGAATCACATTCAATCGAACCGCCCCATTTGGCTGGGTGTGCAGATGGTCACCGCGCACGTGCGTGCGTTTAGATGTGGAAGAAAGCTTTTGAGCTGGTGAATGTGTGAGCGCGTGTGCCGATTGGGACAGGGAGCGTCCTTTAGACCAGACTGCTTGACATTTGATTGGCCACTTGAGAGGGTGGGACGACGGCTACAAGGTGGCACTGTTCTTCTACTGAGATATGTTAAACCTTTCAGCCTTATTTTACCAGGTCCGTCAACAGATCCTTGTGACTGCCCAACAGACTGTCGTTAACGAAAGTCAACCATCTAGGAATATACACTTCGAAATGCTGTTCCACAAGCTACAGTTAAACAATAAGAAACCGCCAGTTATCCTTCGATACATGCAGCAGCCATTTCACGCAACCCCCTTGTAGGGGGTGTAATTGCAACAACTTCCTCATTATATACATGGACTATTATCAATGTCACCCGCATCTCTTTTGTTTGGGCCAGCAGCCTCGGTCAACGCTACACACGAATACTTTCGAGGCTGATTGTATTCGGCATCATTTGGAAAAGAAGTTATCAACTGAAATCTTGCGGATAGTTCGCTACGAGAGATTCTCGACCGGTGGTTTCCGTTCGCTCGAACTCACATTTCACGAACAAAAACTCATGAATGTTTGCCTTGAATAACCCCGTTTATATCTTAATTCGCATTATATGATGTCTTCCTTGTTTCAACCCCTTCCTATTAACCACCTAGGAATCATTGTACGCAATGAAATATAGATTCTTGTTTAAACCTTGACCCTCTAAGACAAACTGATATAAAAACTACGTACAAAGTTTTTATTACAGATTGATAATCGTTCTAGAGGCGGCTGCTGGTTACCCAACAATCACGGAATACTATAACGGTTGCTTGTCAATATCATCTGCTCCATCGAAAGAACACAAAACAATATCACGTGAAGTTCTTGTCAAGAAATTATGTCGTATACAACACACGCATGATTCTTTCTATTCCATATGATCGTATTACATTTTCACCATTTAACACATGAGGTTACGCTCTCTTCGTCGCTCCCACGAACATCCGTTAAGCGGTGTAGATTTCCGCGATGAATGGACACTCAAAACATCGTATTGACTGAAAGCTTTGCGAGATTTTCAAATTTTGGACGTTTCCGAGCAATCGACGAAGTCCCGCGCTGGAGTCTGCTCAATTCTTCGCGGGATTTTGGAAATGCCTGTCTTTGCCTTCTATCGCAGTGCTAGTTCCGAGCTTCGTTCACCCAAGGTTTTCCCAACCTTATACTAACGCGGATCGGGAGTCACAATGAGAAGACGGTGAATCTTTAAACAAACTATTTATTTGTTTACTCACCGTTCACAAGCGGACTTCAACGCAACGATTACGGGCGCTAGGGAACCTGACGTGACAGAACCTTGAGCACAACCGCACGACAGCCGCCAGAGAGGAAGAAGGTCGACGGGAGTTCCGGTCGACCTTCAGAATTCAAACAAGCGCCATACTGTTCGAGCGGCGTTTCCAACCGTAGTAGCTGAAACATTACTATCCCAGTGAATTTAGCATACAGTAGTAGAGATGGTGAGGATTCATTATACGGCTACCAGTGAAACTGCGATACCTAAGCCAACACACTAACTTTGATGCTAGTGGCCTGTAGTTAATTTACATTCACGGGGTAATGTGAACCGGCGCGGCTGTACCAGCAAGGCAACTCTCACGTCGCAGGGATTTAGGATTTTGGGGACGTCAAAGGTGATTTCACCACACCGTCCAAACGGAATAAGTTCAACATTTTTCCAGCTGAAGTTGCGGCAGCTGACGACGAACTCCCTCAAAGATATATTTCAACGTACTTCCCGGTGTGACCTTGAAATAATTGAAACGTCAACTCCTATCTAACGTTGTAAAAGGTAAAGTAACGTAACGTGGAACAATCGAAATACCTTCTTCACTGGCGTGCGCAACAAACGTTTGTAAACTGTGACCATTTTCCCTCTGACTCCGCTTTTTTCTCGCCGATAGATTTCATGGTCGTCCTACTATGTTATCATTTCTTGCTTTGTACCAAGTGTACTTATCTGTCGTGATCACGCACATCCGAACGTGTCTCTCACGAATACTTTCAGAAATTTATTATAATTATCAGTATTATTAGTAGTACTATTAGGGTTTCTTAGTAACCAGCGTGGCCGAGGAGCATCGGATATTTAATTAATTGCTCTAGATAGCTTTGGAAGTTTTCTTGCGGGTTGTGATAAGCCAAGATTGTTAGCTGGGCTGGGTGCGAATACTAATGTCAGCGTTATCTACACCAGGTTGTTGGATAGCGCGGCTAGCTGACTGGATGTAAGAGCAGAGAGACGACCAGGGAAAGCTGAAAATTGGGGAGCAAAACAAGCAGACGGGTACAGAGGGATTGGAGCGGCAATCGTTATGCTCAAGCGTATTTCGGTCACCCAGTGGCTGCAGATACGGGAATGCTGCTAATCACCAACCATTTTACTTATGTCCAGGTCGAATAGTCATGAAAGTTTAACTCACTTTGGGCGGCAATTTTTCATACATTCTAAAATTCATTATCAGAACACATCATCCAGATATCAGTCCTGGCTCTCTCCTTTCCCATCTTCAGTTCATGTCAACCAACAGGAGCTTAGACACTTTCGCAAAATATCTCCTCTATCGTCTTTTCAAAGTATATAGACTGGGACATATGTGGTTGCTGAGGTTTCCTAGTTCCATCAGAGCTACGATGACTTTTGTAAACCTACTTGTATCTTCTCTGGGACGTTCGCTACTACAACCCACAGTTTGATGACGGATTCCAGGCTGACCACTCAGGTCACCCCGAACAACTCCAATTGGACTTACTGGTATCTGGTGATTATCTGGCAGTCTAAAATATGTGCAACAAAAACACTACGTGGCTTTGCCACTGAGGATTATGCACCCGACAAGACTTCTAACGTTGCGAATCTGAAAAGTAACCTTTGACCCCTACCTTAAGGTTTGGCGGCAAACGAATGCGTAAATATTCCAAGGACACCGGCAACAACCAAGCATTTACACTTGTCTGTTTTGGATGCATGTCCTTCTCTTATCCTCCTATAAGATGACTAATAGGAAGTGAATGACACTCTCCAGTTGCTCACATATCTGTGCTCAGCGGATGCTTGCACGTTCTTATGACTCACCCATGATGCCCATCTTCGGGCTCCTTGGTGAACGTACTGAAATGTTCCACGCACTGTTCACGTGGCGTACCTTTGATGGTTACCACCTGAGCACGGGCCCGTCTTGCGCCTTCGCCTTTCTCTTCTTTGACGTCGTCGTTGGTTCTGGGTTTGTCCAGAGCCGAATGCGCATAGTATTGAAAATATACGCTTTGTTCGCTTAATTCATTACGTCCTTTTGTTTGGAGATCTTTCGAGATCACCACGTAACTGAGCTTCAGGGAATGCTTTTTTCAGCCCAACATGTCCGCTACACGTAGCATCCCAATGGGCATTGCCTAATAAAGGAGCATCTACGTGACAATAATCGAAGAACAAGTCCCGTATGTTATGTTGACCTGTTTGTTCGTTTTAATTCACCTGATTGAAGAATTGGTTCGCCGAAGAAAAAGTGTGTAAGAATCAGACCAGCGCAGGTCCCGCAAAAGTCGTTCACATGAGCTCGACGAATTTTAGGCGGGAAGCGAGGGTCTCGCCGCTGGCCAGTGACAATCGCGATAGATGCCCGCCGGACAACTTCAGTGGCACATCGTTTGATGGACCGTGATACACGGTCTGATATGCATGTCCAAGCAGCAGTCCAGAACAAATCTTGTTGGCCATCCAGAAAGCAGTCCTGCCTAGGCGGGATACCCGTCACCATCTCCAAAACCCATACTCGTATGGTGGTCACCTTGACGTGATGGAAGCAGTGCAAGACGGACGATAGCTATATACTTAGATCTTTCTGATTTACTGTCTAGATGTCAACTGGACTTTGTGAGTTTATCGTCAATACGGGTTGCCCAGCCTCATACAAGTGTTAGAGGTGGGCATTTTCCGCCTTTAAGAGAGAGACTGTAGACGTAAGACTAAAAAGTAATGCTGCCGGGATCAACTTCAGGCTCATCGGAATCTCCGAAATTCCACGTTTTTACGCTTTCGTTATGAAATAGCGGTACCGGAAGTAGACCCAGAATGTGAATTGTATATTTTGGAAATAATAATGAGAGACCAATCACGGGTCTTTAATAAACTCCTGCAGAGATCGAAAGGGCGGAAGCCGGGCGAAATGTGATTTGTGCTAGGCAAGTTCCGTTTTCAAATAAAAACGTAATCAAACGCACAATCTTTTCATGAATATCATGTTTCCAAGTGGACTGTGTGGGGCAGAGTTAAAGGGGTTGTTGAGATCCAGTCGATGGCATTTCAAACAGCACAACTGCCTTTGACATCTTTTGGGTAGCTTATGGGGTTTGGCGTACTATGTACGCATGTAAGGTCGCGCCGAAAGCCACATTGAGGTTATTCCAGAGGACATGTGTAACGACGATGCGCTCTACCAAACGCTGCACCTACCTTACCAGAAGTGCTAGTTGGGCCCACCGGTCAATAGCCAGCACAAACTCGTCGATTACCCGCCTTTGTTGGGGTGGAACCCGCAAGATTCATCACCTCCTGGAAAGGTGCCTGCTGATAGGTTTTTCAAGTGGCTCACAGGGGTATAAGAGCATTTTATTGTGATATTTGTCAGTAGTGCATTGTAAATTTCATTTATTTCTATTGCCTTTTTTGGCTGTTTTTCGTTTTTGGAAGATAACACTTACATTCCTTTTGTTCGAGTATGTGTCAATGGACTGACTATCTGAGTGCCATTCAGTTTATCGTCTTAAGTTACCAGATTCCATTTAACATTCACCCGGCATCAGGCCGTGCAGGTTGTTTGTCTTGTATTCGCTGTTTCTGATGAATCAGAATAGCGGAGAGTTCAAAAATCTGGGATCAGGATGGAGATAAGATGAGGATGCCTTAGTAAAGCTCGATGCGTTACAATCGCTCATACTTGGGGAACAGGATAACTTTCATGAACAAGAAAATCAGGGGAACCTGCCCAAGGCGGTAAGAATTATCTCATCGTCGGGTAAACTATCATCCCGTATGAGACCTGCCTTCAGTGGGTCAATAATAGTTGAGCCGAAACGCATCTTACTTGACTGTGAAATCAAATACCGGGTGACGGCGGGTATTAATACAGTGTAGCTTAAGAAGATGAAACAGCCTGGCAAATTTCCACCGGCGCTCGGCTCACACGACTATGGTGAAGCAACATTTATTTAATTGATGATGATAATCTCTGGGAGCTACACGTCCGAGACAGTAATGATGTGGGACCAGTAGGATTTACCACTCGTCTGGTTTCTGATGATCAATCGAAGGAACTTAGACAATTAGCATGTGTGAATCAAGGTCGGCTTGCCACCTACATGTGTGCTATGGCAAGAGGAGAGCGTCATTTAAGATCGGGGTGAGTTTTATTAACAACAAAAAATGTTTACGCAAAGGTTGCGCTTTCCGAGGGAGAGTGGAGAGAGTAGAGTTGTTCGCTGGATTGTCTCTTTCATCGATAATGGGACGTTTAGAGTTAAAACCGGATCAGGCCTTTCATCTCCTTCTCTCAATTCTGCTGGAGTTCCTCAAGGGGTCAGGGTTAAGTCCTCTGTTGTTTCTGGTCTACATCAACGACCTTTCCAGCAATGCCCTTCCATACGCCGATGACCTAAAAATCGGGAATGCCGCTGATCCCAGTGCACTACAGGTTGATCTTGACGCGATTGAGCGCTGATTGGACGATTGAAGTCTCCAATTAAATGACAATAAATGTGCACATATGTTATCCGGTGGCGACTTCGGCAACACCTTTGTGATTCATAGTGTGTTCGGCGCAATAGACATCATGGAAATCGATCTGAAGGAAGATCTGGGTATTTGGATATCGTCCAACTTATCTTTTGCGCATCACCACGAGATGTCGGCAAGAAAAGGGTTTGCCACTATTAGGATGATTAAGCGCACTTTCCCCCATATAGACAAGAAAGCGTTCCAAACGCTTTAAGGGGTTTATATCAGACCGCTTCTCGAGTATACAAATCAGGTCGTATATGACAGTCTGAAGAAGGACATACTAGCTGCTAAGCGTGTCCGGCGCGTGGCTACCGAACTAGTCACGGGCCTAAGTGGTGTCTCATACGAGTCTCGACTTGAAATTCTTGATCTATACCCACTTGGATTTCGACGGCTCCGTGGTGATTTAATTTTCACACACTTCCTCTTTAGAGTAGGCCCCGTTGATCAGTTCTTCGCTGCAGCGAATGGGAGCGGTCGGTGTGGACATATCGGAAAGCCTTTCAAGCTTCGTCCTCGGACCTTTCTTGATCAATATTTTTTTCTCATAGGGTTGCTAACTTCTGGAACAGCATTTCTGTTAAGGTCGTATGTAGCGCTTTTAGCGATCGCTTTAAACATTTGCTTGATACTCATTTTCCAAAAAGCCATTTATGCGACTAACTTTAGTTCGTTTTGTGATATTTACTGTAATTCCCAGGAGCGGTGCTACACCCTGTTTTTGATGAATGCATTTCAGATCAGCAGACGCCCGCTCGAGACTGAACACGGAAAACTGACTGGATCCGGGACCCTTGGGCATCTACCACGGACCTGTGTGTCAATCGCTGAGTCGCTGAATATATCATGACTTACACGTAGGCTCGCGAACTTATGAGATGTTTCTCGTGCATGTGTTGGCCGACGGCCAAAGTCTTTCAAACCACTGCCACGTTTTGCTTTCAGAAGGACGATTCGCAGTTTCGCACCTACGAAGATTTAGTTGACTGTTCGAGTGGAAAGAAGGCCTAATGAGACAAAATCTCAAGATGCACGAAGATGGCGCAGCTAAAGTTGATTATATGCAACTTTTGAGGTGCGGAATTTCGGCCCAGCAGGTTCATAAGGTATTGAAGCCTGGAGATAGAGGGCTCAACACCGGAGCGATTATAAAGCGGAAAAGCTGGTGGTTAGTTCGGAAAATCAATATAACCTTTATTACTGTCGCCTATTTCTTCTAATACATGCTCTTCCGTACGTGTTCCATCGCCCCAGGGAAACTGGGATAGTCATTTCGTCTTTAGCCCAAGGCACTTTGGTCTGATCATCGAATACTCATCAATTGGAAGCAGAACCCCGGTCATAACTTGCAGTATGTGGTTAACCTCCCCGTGTTATCCCTGTGGCGGCCATTGTAGGTAATCTTCTGCTTGTGCACCTCAGTGCACACTTTGGATATTTGTATCTCCTGATTTCTCTTGCTTAAACCAAACTGTTTATTCACCATTTTCACCGCGAAGATGAAAGCACAACTCTCCCTGGGGGTCATCAGCTTGATGAGCTTCTTATCTTCAACCTATGGTCCAGGGTTCATAACAATAAATGAAGCAGGCGCGCGAAGCTTGCTTTTTCATTGATGCATGTAGTCAAAAAAAATAATCAGACAAGATATTCTACGGGACAATTCTCGTTTATTGGTTCAGCCATCTTAAGAAGTTTCTTCTGTTTCGAGAAGAATGTTCAAATGAAATTCACTCCAAAATATTTCACCCAGTCTCCGTGTCTCCATTTCGCTGTCAAGTACAAACCTAATGCGGCGTGTTTCTGCTAATGTCATGGAACATTTCACCGCCTTTTTGATGGCTTTTGAACGAATCTTGTTCCGCGGAACCCAGGGTTGTAATACTGGAAAAGAAGAAACGCTTTACGCTACTTGACTTGCTTATCTGAAAGGAGTGCAAGCAGAAAACCACTGCAAAATGGTCGTTTCGAGAAAACTGTCGTAGCCCACTACTTTGTGTGAACAGCAGAAAATACTGCCGCTGGTCAAAGGTCACCGGTCTGGGAAAGAGGGATGACTCGTCATCCCAATAAGCTTAGGTGTGTCTGTATATCAGATGAAATGACCATCGTTTTCTTATGAAGCGAACTGGCATCCATGGACGCCTCACGGATTTATATGTGAGTGCTTACTAACGCTAGATTGCGGCAGCGGATAATCTGTCGGATATGCCATTCGCTTAAGTTAAGTTCCATTCAGTTCACCCCAGTTCAGCTTCCAGATAGAAGATGGCTAGGCCAATATCGTGCAGCTCAATGTAACAGAAAGCTTTCTTAGGTTATACTGCTGATATAATGGGTAAGAGGATGTTTCCAGTTTAGTACGTGTTTCAAACGGCTGCCACACAGCCTCGCCACCGGTTCGGGCGATTAACGCAGGTAGATCGCAACAGCTTCACAGCAACTCACCTGTAGTCAAAAAACTACCTTTTGAAATGACAATCAAGGGAAGCTGAGATGGTAAAACATCACTACCTCCACAGGAACCAAAAACTGATAAGAACAGTGATATTGACATTCGAAAATTCACAAATACAACATCGTCATAGGGGAAGTTAAATAACTGGATAAATAAGTGAGACCAATAATCTCTGAACTGACGACTTCACATGAAGAACACTGTTAACCAGACTGACCTAAAAGGACACAATCAGGAAGTCCGAAAAAGAGCTAACCCGCACTCTTTGGGTCTTTGAACGGGACAGCACAATCTGTTGCGGCAATTTGCTTGAAAGCCTCACCAAATGGCTAACTGCTCTGAAGTAAACGTTGGCCATATTCAGTGTAGTTGCCACTGTTGTCGCTAGCCTTGGTTCTTGCTCACGGAATTGAGTAACTGGATTAAATTTGACTAAGTAGCATCTATTTGATCAAAAACCTTTCCGCAATTTGATGGTCGAGACAAGATGTCGTTCAGTCCGTCTGTGTCGCAGCCAGAGGAGTTCTGGATCACTACTCACATTGTGTACGGTTCACCAACCACACGCTTTCCCGTGACCACTCCTTGCGCCCCGTACAGTCTAGCACACCGCCAATGTATGTCAGTTTCAGCAACAGACACTTGTCAAATTGGAACTTTCGTCTCATGCTGAGCTGAAATTCTGCTTGCGACCTTTGGTTCTACAAACTCTGGTAACAATTCTGGGCAGTCTATATGTACACTGCTATAATTTTCATTCATTAATGGTGGTTGTTGGTCGCCAGTCTCAGATTGCTATGCAATTAGTGGTTTTAACTATGAAGCGTGTTATTATTTTCCAGTCTTATAATCTGGCACATTTTATCAGTGTATAGATATGGAACCATTTTTATGCCTAATCTTCCCAAATCGGGTTTGTTTGTTTGGCCAGCATGTGTATTAAATAAACCTCTACATCATATACCTAATAAGTACAATTCATTGTGGTCTGATTGCTATTTGCTAATGTTTGATCAGTATCGCTTGTTGATTTTTCCCGTTGAAGTTCGAAGTCGTTCTTCATAGCACAACTCGAAGTCGTTTTCCTGAGAGCCTTATTGTCGAATTTGCAGTCACAAGGTTTGTTGTTCATGACCAAACAACAACTTCCGGTGGTCAGTGGGCCACAGGTTTGTCGGCCATTTGAAAACTACTAACGGATGTGCTGTGAAAGAGCCATTTATTAACAGTGGTTTCTTTTATCGTTTCTTCATTCAGGCGCATGTGAACAATAACGCTGGAACTGTTGAGTTCCACAGCTTACTCTGGAACACTGAAAGTTTTATTATCCGTCAAGCCGCCATCCATGCGATGTTCTATTTGGATGTTGCTCTCTGAATTCCGAAAAATTACTGTTAATGCTGCTGTTATACGGAAGCTGAATGGGACCGGAGCCAAAACACAGAATTTATTAATACCTGTGACAAATTTGGAAATAACGGATGACGACCTACAAGGCTGTATACTTTCGGGCAACAGTACAGTTGCGCTGACGTAATTACTTAGACGGTGAAAACAACCGAGCGCTTTCCACAGTGTTTTAAACTTTCCAAACTCATGATCCTTATTGATATTCACATCATCATCATCATAACAGCCATGAGCCTGACCAAAGGTACTGTGGCTCGGGCCGCCGCTCACCTCAACAGTGACGTGGAATATCCTGGAAGAAAACGTTA
>LUCH01005466.1:0-23063 GCA_013368495.1 Paragonimus heterotremus | reverse complement strand
TCATCGAATATAGCCATGATGGGTATCGAAGCAACCAAATTGCCGATTGTCTGGTAAACAGTCTCTTGTTATTTGCCCCAAACGAAATCAGTATTTTTTCTGAGTGTTCCACGCAGTGGTTCCGAGATCGTGGCAAAATTACGAAAATGTTGGGGACAATAATTACACGTTATTGTTCGCTACAATCATCTTGTGATTGGAAGGACCGATTCTGACGGCGACCATAGTGTTCATTCCCAAAAGTGGTCCATTGTTCGTCGAGAAAATGTAAACGGCTACTTCGCTTCTGGACGTATTGTTGAGAAACAGGGACGACGTAACAAATCCTGTAAGACGTTTGTGGAAGTGAAAATCCCCCCCAGTTAGCCCTGTTGAACTCAGCCCTTTGACCCCGCATAATTAGACGCCTCTTCTTGTTATTCCCACAACCTGCATCTGGTTTTACTAATTGCTGCATCCTGCCTCTCTTAATTACTGAACCTCACTCACCTGCCCACATACCCATTGTTGTCTGCCCGTCTCACACCCCCACCCCCTGTGAATAAGGCCTCCCTATGGGCCGCAGTGAAGCTGATGCTGACTAATCGGTCCGTCCGAAGACCGACTATTTAGACACACATTAGACCGATCGCATTTCGTCCGTCCGTCGTTGTCTGTCGGTCGCCTGTGTTTTTATTTATCGTGGCTTTTGGACCCTTGACAGCCTATTGCGGCCAAACATTGTATCTCATCCCCCGAGCGCAAACTAACTGAGGTTTGTTCCTTTAAATTGCTTATATTGTTCATGCTAATGGCACCACGGATTCCAGCGACTTGACTTAGTTATGATATTTGGCGTCGTTGGTTATACGTGCGTCACCCAACGTTTGTCGGAAGAAAGTACAAATCCTTTAATCGGTACAGGGTTGCTGGACTACCTTCCGAATGTATAGGAAGGTGTTATTGGTAAGGTCATCATATACTTTGTTATTGTCGAGGCGGAATCCATTTCCATGCACAACGAAATTGTTCTACCACCAATTTCAAAAACAGTATGTACGCCAGCGACCGAAAGAATGGAATCAATGTTTATCGAGATCAGCTGGCGCATCCGAAAACGTAAGTTTCGACTGTAGATTCAAGATATCGAACAACCGTCTACCATCGTCCCCGAATCTCATTCTCAGTAACTTCAACTTGGGATCCTCAGCCAGCTTGATCTCATAGTTGGAAACTGGCGACATTTCCATGTGATCGATAAACGTAGATTTCCGTGACGTCCATTTTCCAACGGAAGATGACACGGTAGGATCGGTCCAAAACAAATCCGGGGCTTGTAGTGGATCCGACATAATGCAGGTTTGATCGAGTAGCGCCAACTGTTGTATTCAAGAATGACGGAAAATACCAGTGGTAAGTGGGCTTTATTACAGCAATCGCTTCAAGTTACGTTACGGAAAACTCTCAGTCACCACGGCACGGGCAGCCGCTGTCCGCATGCGCCATCGATCGCTTGAAGGTCAGAGCAATCTGATTGGCCGACTGCATGGCTCACTCGCATTCGATTGGATACAACAGTACCCATTCTTTGACGTCTCTTCGAATGCGTGGGGAACACACCTATTAAAGAACACTTTAGACGTGGCTCAAATTCCAAGATTGGCGCAATTATTTAATGCGTCCAACACGCTGTATCGGAAAACTGTTGAAGCAAACGAACGGATATCTTGCTGATGTGTTATGTGCTGCACAGAGACATTCTGGCTGATGAAGTTAAAGGCAAATCTGTCAGCTGAACAAAGGACTGTCGGTGAGACACACGGAAATGGGTTTTCATAGACTGTGATGTGGTCATAACCTTTAAACCGACGGCATCATAAACAACAAACGTTGACACTGACGAAAGACATCAACCATAACATCGTCGTTCCCAGAAACATGTCGCATTTCTGTAGAGAACTTTATCAGGAAATCGTGGCAGCGCACTTTGCGTAGACAGTTATGGCCAGACAGGCCGTAAAGGCTTTCACCAAAGGTTTGTGAACTCACAAGTAGGCGACCTCTGTATATGTCAAAAGTGGCGAGCGACCGGGTAGACATCTGGTAATTCGACCGGAAGTACTGTATCAAGTTTTCGTGAAATTGAGGTGTCTGAAGAAAAGTGAAAGCAGTATCCAGAGTCCATCTGCAAACCTTTAGAGTACGGCACAACATGTAGGTCGAGCGAGTCCACGGCTATACTAAGAGTGGCGATGGCGTCGAGGTGATACAGTAGATAGTTTGTCTTTGATGTGTTTAAAAGGGTCGATAGCGGTTGCTGGCTGCTCGGCGGTACCGTTGGTTTGATCGCAGTAGTTTGGTTGAAGGACGTATCAGCTTAGCGAAATGTATGAATCAGCCGCAGGAGTTGATACTAACGTTGTAAGGGCAGACAGCAGCGAGCGTTTCCACATGTCAGGACTTGAGAATGGCATGCACCCTACCAATCAGCGATCAAACCCTATGGTGATCGGCTTTATGTCCCGAAACCTTCACTACTGGTTGGCCACAAACATATTGCTTTGGACTGATCGTTAAGCCGATTGCTGAAAATCCGTCGAAATGCTCTTTCGGACCGCTCCAATGCTCTTCCTTGGAGGTGCTGCCCACTACAGGGTCGTCGATATAGAGAGTTAACGAGGTTCAAGCTCCATGTAACGTCGGAAGTAAGGCGTTGAATCGATGGAGCGGCATTTCCTAGGCCGGAATTCGAAGAATTCGAAAATGTCAGTTTGGCGACCGCTGTCATCGAGATATCTTCGGTAGGATCTAATAGTGGATACGGACTAGGTCGATTTTCAAGATCACACGTGCCTTCAAGGTTAACCGTCATATCCGGAATACGCGTAGTAGAGTACCTGTCGGATACCGTGCAGTTATGAACTGCGACATAATCGCAACACAGGTGCCACTCGCCCGACCTCCCCGGCAACGTATGAATAGGTAGCGCTCGGGGGCTCTTCGCCTAATGGTGGAAGTCAAGCATGAGTATGTGCTTAAAGCTAAAGTGCGTTATTTTCAGCCTGTCCGGTGTAAAATGGAAGACAGTTGAGAACACTGGCGCACCAATCATGAAGATGTGATTCTGTGTTACACCTATGAATGGCGGTATCGATATGGGTTGTGCAACCAGCAGTCCTTGTAACTCATAACCGAACGCTTCGTTCTTGTTTAATGTTATGTGCAATTATGCTGTACATAATACTGACTACATGACAGATTCTGTTGGCTCACTCGAGGTGTCATTGCTACTGAGTAGAAGCCAGCTTCATGTTTTAACTGGATACATTTGCGTATTTCAGACTACTGCGTCTGGCGTCGCGGGCAGTAAATCTCAAATGATGGATCTTTGCACTTTGAAAAATTGAAATATCCACTCAAGTTCACGGGACATCCAACATTACTTGTAACGTTTCCAACCTTTGGTGTATTACCCACAAAGATACGAAAGAAGGAAAAACATCGCATTGTCACAAACCCGTTGACAAGTATACAAACGTTTTGGGTGAAAAGCGATCCTTTTCTCATTTCCACGGGCATCCATAATGCAAAGAAAATTTTTGCGATGAATAGGAACCCGAAACTTTATGTTGGCCAAGCGATTAGTGAGAATTTCAACTTTTCAACGCTTTCCAGCGGTTACCGCGGTCCCGCGCTGAAGTCTGCTCAGTTCCTCGCTGGATTTTGGAATTTCCCGTCTTCTCTCGTCCAAACTGAATTATTTCGACATTTTTCCGCTCGAAGTTTCGTCAAATAACGGCCAAAGCCTTTGAAGATACATTTGCACGTATTCCCCAAGGTGACCTTGAAATATTTGTACCGTCGTCTCTACTTTATCTTGTAAAAGATAAATTAGTGTAACATCTCATTTTTTCAATTAAGCCTGCGGAACAAACGAACTATCTTATTTTCTTTTGTGTAAATCGAGCTTTGTAAACTGTGACTACTTTCCCTCTGATTGTGTTTCCAGTTGTCACCAGGTTTCATGTTTGTCTTGTTATATATCCATTTGTTGATTTGTACCCCCTGTAATTATCTGTCATGATCGCACACCCCGAGCGTGCTTCTCACAAATGCGTTGAGAAATATATATTATTATTATTAGTGCTTCTCGATTCCTTCATTCTACTTCCGCACACATTTTCGAAACAGTTCTAACTGAGCATTTTCAACCTGTCAAATTTGAAGCCACGGAAAAAGTGAAATTCTATATTTTATTGGGGAGGGGAAAACCAGGATATTCGTGCATCTACATCCTTACTTCAGATCCAAAGAACTACTTCGGTAAACAACTACAAGTTCAGTTCGATGATTACAGGAACCAACACTGTTGGTCTTCAGGAGAACATATTAATGATAGATGAGACATCCTTCTTATCTACTATAGGCCACTGTGAGCAATTTTAAGATAGTGAAGCTCCGCTGAATGAAGAACCAGTTCTGTTATAGCAGAGGTAACAATGCTAAAAAGCAGACACACAAACATTAGCCGCAGTTTAATAAGATAACTTATTAAAGGAATGCATCATTCGACAAAAGTCATTCCAACCCAAACCATGTCCAACATTAGAATAAGTATACGTCATTTGATTATAAGCCTTGCTGATTTATGTACCCGTCCTACAATTCCGAACGCCATAGATGTTATAGGATTGTAATAATTGTAATAATTGTAATTCGTAACCGGACATTGTGTGTTACTGCTGTTTTACTGCACGAATGAGTAAGTTGTACATGGTACTGGTGATGTTACGATTGTGTTGGCTAGCGTGCTACGCTATTAGCACTGCATGGAAGTTAGCTCTGGGTTAGAGTTGAGTACATTTCTGATTACTATTGTATATTCATAACTGCCACAATAAGCCAGATTTGAGCCATCTGCCGTAGTTCGAGCAGCGTTTAGTTCATATTTCTTTCGAAGTACAGTCATCTTTCTGGGTTCCACTCCACTGCCCTTTTAAATTCTATCGGTTCTCCAAACCATATAAAACAAGCACTCGTTATTAACGGTGGTTATAAGTGACTTCCAATTATCGACACCGTTAATGCTGCCTACGTAAAATGGCATGCCGACTACCTATCTAAATACACTTGCTATGCAGAGACTTGGAATTCCGACTGTCCCTTGGTTCTACCATGAACATTAATTCGAGCGAAGCCGGGATCCCATACGAAAAAATATTTGCATTCAGTTAGTTCTGCTCTACGTGAAGAACCGAATGCAACCACAAAACGCAGCTTTTAAGAACTTTATTCTCGTCGGGAAGAGCTTTCAGCTACTTCAGCCGGTATTTCTTGTGTTGGCCCTAGATCTATTGTGCCTCCTTCAGCTAGCGAAGTAGTCTTACGTGAAGTGCATACTACTCACTTTGGTATACAAAAATGGAGCCATTGGTACGCTTGATATGCTTGTGGTCAGAGGACGGTGTGGACTTTGTTCAAACAGCACTCGACTGTGTCAGTTGCAAACATAAAAATCACCTCCAACCAACCAAGCAGGTTTTGTAACGGCCAACAGTCGTGTGACCGCCCCAAGAACTTCTACCGCAACCGTGTTTTCCCGCTTGTCTGTTCTGTACGCATGTCTCCATAAATGCCTGACATAGGAGGCCTGCCACGAACTCAGTGCCACGTCGCTCAGTCGTGCAACTGATTGCACACAGTAAGCACTTGTCGTTTTCCTAGCGATTCATCTGTTGATTTGTTCTTCCAGATCATTCCACATGCATCTTCTCCGGTGTAGTGAAAACCATTCGTTTGGCGTGTTTTGAGTGTCGATGAGTGGACTGGAACCAATCCTGTGTTCGGTTCACTTCTCCTCCTGGCTGCTTCCGTTGGTTCCAGACCAGGCTGGAGCTAACCACTCATCATATTTCCAAAAACACTTCATATTTAAGATTTGTTTTCAAATTCTACTGCATGCGTTTGTTTGGACGTGCGTTTTGGTTAAATTCCAGTCGCCCATAGAGGAAAACATTCCAAACTGTTGGTAGACAATTGTTGATTTTGTTAAGGTTTGTTGCATTATTTTGAGATTGCTGTGCCTTGTTTGATTAGTGTTGAATGGTGGCCCCATCTTTCTTCATTTTTCCCGAAATAAACAGTACCAACCATTTTTATCCTTACACCAACTACTATAACCGTTTCTTTTACTCTTATTCAGTCTGACCCCTGTACATTTCTAAATGTCAAAATAAGACATTTTTCTTCCATGTTCCCTGTTGAGTAGCTTATGATTCTTACCATTTCTAAATGCGTGAACAGTCACTTTGCTCCAACCCGACCAATTACCATTTGTTTGAGTGAACTCAATTCCGTTTTATCGTCCCCCATTACTGAGCGGTGCCTGGTTGTCAGAGTTGTTGTACCGGCACATTCCTTGTTTGATTTGCGAGGATATTTCACATTCGAGGTATGACATTTAATTTTCATGTACATTGATTCAATTAGCACCGTATTAAATCCAGTTTTCACGAGCTTCTTCTTATTAACCGTTTCGAAGACAGACTATCTTCTCTACCGTTGGATATTGAGAAAGGCATTTCTGGATCAACCGATTACGCGTAACTCGTTGTGAACCTTGAATCGTTAGCGAACGATTCAATAACAATGAGTGAGCGCTTATCCACTTGTCCGCCGCAGTTTCATGACCGATACTGTTTAAAGTTTGGTGGCACCTACCTGCTGATTGTTGCAGTCGCGAACTTAAACGCAAGCTGGCTGAAAGCTTGCACAAATGCCGTGGGCACTACTTGATAGAAAAATCAAAACAGCATTTTTATCTGGGAATAGCAAAGGTCTTTTTACCCTTTTCTGTGATTGTGCTGGTCGTCGAGTCTGTGTAAGTGAGACTGTATGTGGAAAGGGAGATTCACTTGTTACCATTCAATCGCGCCGACTTGACGGATAGGCCGAACATTTCGAAAAACAGTTCAACTGGCTTCAACCGGACTACACGGACGATAAAGCCCGACTGGTCAGCTATTGCGTTCCAGACGGCCCTCCGTCGGAAGCAGAAGTGGTCCCGGAGCTCGAGTCATTGTAGCGTAATAAGGCTCCTGGCTCAGACTTGCCCTCTCTCCTTTCAATTATGGCCGGGAGAGGTTGATATCAGAACTCATACAACTCCCCCAGACCATTTGGGAGAATGAAGAGTTATTGGTGCTTATAAACAATACTTTCATTTTTCACAAGTAGGCCCAAGATCGATGTGACAACCACAGAGGTATCAGCCTAGCATCTGCTGCATCCAAGTTGTTCACTAGCTTCCTTTTACGCCGGCTCACTGAGTCCACAGAATGTCAGATGCCTGAAGAACAGGCAGGATTCCGATCCGGTCGGGGTGCGCTGACCACATTTTTACCCTGCGATGGACCTTGGAACATCGGCATTCATATAGACAGCCGACGGTTGTGACCTCCTCGAACCTGAAAGCTGCTTTCGATTCAGTCATTCATAACGTTTACTGGAACCGACTTCTTCGCAGGGAAGTACCATGGAAATACGTGAATCTGTTGAGATCACTGTATGCTCACTCTGCAAGCAGGGTGAGAGTTCATGGACAATTGTCTCGGTGCGTTTCCCAGAACGCTCGGGATGCGCGATCAATTGAACAACTGTTCACGTCGCACGGCATGCGACGGCTGGGTCACGTACTCCAGGTGCCGACTGAGCGTTTACCGTACCGGGCATTATATACTGACATCACCAAAAGTTGGGTGACACCACACGGTGGTGAAGCAACAAAGTGGTCACGAGATATGAAGACCGTGGCTGCTTCGTTGAGCAGAGTGTGTAGGTGTCGCCTGCCTGGCAGGGATCCTCGTGATCACTCGATCCGCTGGTTAGGAACGTTATCTGAGATGTCGGTGTGTCGCAGTCAATGGCATATCTGCATATGTATCATTTCTAGTTCTTCAGCCTAGACTTATTTTATTAATTTTAACTTTCTTATTAACGTTTTCGTCTAGGACATTCCATGCCACTGTTGAGATGAGCGGCACCTTGGGCCACAGCACCTTTTTGTCAGCCTGATTAGTGCTACGTTGATGATTGTGTGGTCCATTTCCGAACAAGTACTATCCCCTGATAATACTCGGTCCTTGGTCACGTTGGCCAAAGTCGTATTCAGTATTTTATACTTCGTTCCCCTAATCTCGTCTGGGGTAGACTGAATAACATACAAGTATCTCATAGGCTAGGATTCAACCCTGAGTCCTGAATCTAACTTTGACTTGTTCAAACCACAATCTGAGATAAGAGGTGCAAAAACTGATAGGTCGAATACTGATAGAAGCCTTAATGTAATCACTGTCAATTTCAACGCTACGCTGATACATTTCGAAAATAATGTAATTCCTAAAAGTAATCTAAAGAAAGTTCACTTAGAGTTCACCCATTTGCAGTGGAAAAGTGAATAAAATACGATAAACCTTGATACAAAACAACAAATGACGTCAAGGACTAAACTGACTAAATATGAACAATGTTCATGAAGAGTATTTGGAGTGGGGTGACCAGAAAAAATGATATTTTTGATAATCGCATTCACTTGTACATTTCTGAGGATTTTGGTTTTTCACCTACTTTCGTTTTAGTCAAGCTATCCTTCTTGTTCCATCCGTTCCGGGGCTAAAACCGAAACTCGCTGATCGCTTTGTTAGGTTGACGTGTTTTTTTCCGTACATTCCATCTTCCAGGGTCGATACTGCTACACAAGGGTCAAAGCTCTGAGCCCCTGTTTTTCACTGTCGATTGGTTTTCAATGGTGAGAACAGACTGGGCATTATTCTGTTGGATCGGCTCCAAAAGGAAAGTCTCAAGCGTAGTTGATAGCGCAAAGTGCTGCGGCTGAAACTTATTCAATTAGGGAATGTTTTAACGGGCTGCCAATCGTTGACGTTGTTGGAAAAATTAACGTTTGTGCGTAGCAGAGTTCATCAAAAGGTATTGTGTCTTTTTATCAAGTCAAACAAAGGTGTGCAAAGCAATATAATGTAGCAGTTGCGCGATATTAACAATATGAAGTATAAAAAAAGCAACAGCGTCACATGTGTGGTGCCTTCAACCAACCCAAAATGCGCGTATTCACCCGGATATAGGTTTTGGATCAGCAATGTCTGGGAGTTCCCCTTGGGGTTCTTGTTTATGAAGGTTGTCCGCAAAGTAGTTCTTTAAACATTCGTGACAGCCGATTGACCTGAATCTTTAGAGTGTTATTTGAAACAACCTAACCTTAAGGCTGCCTGTTAAGAATGTTTGACAAAACTGACTCGGTATTATCAACATCAGGAGATCCCTAAAAGATTTGGACCTGATCTTTTGTTTGTTCGAGAAGACCTAATACTGACGATTGTATGAAGGAAGCATTTACAGACACCTCTGTAGTGTTCTAACTAATCAAATGACAAAAACGATCAAGAACCTGATGATGCCAAGGAGGAAAGATGAAGTGAAAGATTGAACGCGGAATTATGTTGTGGTGTTTCCGGAAGTACATAATTGAAGTAAGTGACTTGGCTCGACCCCAGCTCAGACGCATTAATAACACACGAACTAAGCAAATCATGTATTTACCTCTCGAACACAACTCTACAGCTTATTGTCAATAAGGTAGTGAGTCAACAGTAATGGGAAATGGGATTAGTAAAAGCTACCACATCCGCCACGGTTTAGATGAGAGTCGAGATTGTCGTAGTTTCTGTGTTGTCTATTCCTGAGGCGTTCAGGCAGTCCAAAATGTAGTCGTTCGTTTGCAACAGCATCTTCAACCAAAGGACTTGAACCTGTAATAGGCTCTGAAGCATCGTTATTAGTAACAGACAGTGCAGGGGAAAACAGATAAATTACAGACAAATTGGTCGATGTGTCTACGATGGACAGATCCATCATCTAAATTGAGTATGCCATACATTTGTACGAGACAAGTTGGCATGCGCTAGGCCGTCGTCCACTAACAATTTAATACGCCTTTCCTGAAGAGCGGTCGTAACGTAGCCCCAACAGGCATCGAACTAGAAAACGCAGTGGGGTTTAGAAACAAACCCTATTTTCCAGTATTATTTGGAAATATGATAAGTAGTTAGTTCTAGCCTGGTCAGGGACAAACGGTAACAACCGAGAAAAAAGAAGGGAAGCACGAGACGGGCCACAGCCTACTCGGCGGCGCTCAAAAGAGCGCCAAGCGAAAAGTGAGTGGAACCTTCGAGTTCGTCAAACAACGCCCGAAAAGGTTCGGGTTAAACGACTTTGGAGAACAAAATAATAGATGTCTTTAAAAGGGACAAGCATTCGCTGCGTGCAATTAGTTGCACGACTGAAGAAAGTGGCGCTCAGTTTGTATCGGGCCTCTTGTTGCAAACGTAAACGGAATCACGTATACACAACAAACAAGCAGGAACAAACGGTCGCAGCCGGGATCCTTAGAGAAGCCACACGATCACCGGTCACTACACACTCGAGTACCCAGGTTATCGAGCACAATTCCTCGAGATGATCGGAGGTCATTGCCACGATGATACACAACTTCAGCTGATTCCAAATTAAGCACGTTGGTATGGGGAACGCAATTTTTGGGCAGCCTGGCTGGACTGCGCCCAGTCGTTGAGTGATCAGGATTGCGATACCGCATCAAGAAGTTATCCCCATCATTCTCCAGTTCTTCAAAATCAGACGGGTCGATAACCTTGACCGCGCTTTTCAGAATACGCACGAAATTCCCACGTACACCGTTGGATTGAAGATGTCTCGGTGCAGTGAGCAGATGTCGACGTCCTACTTTCTGTAGTCGGCCTTCAAACTTCTGCGCAGTAAAATGAGTGTCATTGTCAGTAACCAACGCACATGACACTGCATCCCCATCGAACGTTTTCCGCAATGCGGTCAAAGTGATGTGTAATTGCTGATGACATAAAATGAACTTCCGGCCAGTGCGAATATGAATCAAGGACAATCAGGGCATATTAGTTATCCAACAATGGGACGAAGTAGTCAGAGCGTGTTCACTGCCACGGTGAACGAATAACGCGAATGGAAACCCCTTCCGACTGGTCCCAAAACAGTGAACGAGAAAAACCACTGAGAACACAGATGAAGTAGATTCCGGATTGGCAACGTATTTAGCCGCCAGACGTTTTGCGGATTTAGTTGAGAAACTGTTTGGCACTTGTGAAAAATCATTGACCTTATGGCGGCGCAAGCGCGCGAGAAACTATTTAAATCCCACACCGGCGCATATTTTAGTAACGGCTTCTGGTGTCCCATTTCTGACGGCAGAGTGGGGTTCTTCGGGTCAGGCTTACCGTGACCTCAACACCTCCTCTTCGAGGATATTGATCGTACAACGGAAGTCGGAGATTGACTTGCAAGGGTATCACTGGCCGTTGCACTCGATCAGCCCACCTTCCAGGAAATAGCTCACATGGCAGGCTTTGCTGGTTGGTGGTCACAACGGGCTCCGGCTGAGGGAGACCAAACGTGTCAAGCAGGATCTCCAACGGCAAACCTTTTCCGCCCGGCGATCGTTTAGCGGCACCAGTGAGCTGAAGCTGGTTGGCACGACGTATCCAGACGTCCGTTCGGACTTGGACTTTAAAAATGATGTTTCCCAGTCTTCCGCGAATTCGGCCCTAAGATCATTTAACAAAACCGTCGCGATACTCCATGGCCAAGACGGTCTGATCACTGTTGAAGCGTTGGTGTTTGATGCCGTGCCGTCGACTAAACCTGCTTTCCGCCGTTGATTCCTTGGACCTTGGGACAGCTACATTTGGGCGGAGGGAGTTCAGCAGCAATCGGATTTTCCGTCAAATAAGAGCCTCAGCTGGAAATCGTCCACTGGGTGTTTGCGGATTTGGGGTCGTTCCATAAGACCTCACGAATGTTTCCAGAACTTCCACGGTCGTTCTCTCCTTTTCAGCCCCCTGAAGGGCACACTTGAACGTTTCCGCGAAGCACTCTACATGGCTGTTAGAGTGAGGATGGTAAGGCGGTGGTCAGATGTGATAAATGCCGTTCCGATGACAGAAGTCAATATATACCGAGGAAATGAACTGTGTTTTGTTATCACTAACCTGAGCCGCCGGACATCCAAATCAACTGAACAGGTTGTGAAATTGTAGAGCGGTTGACCCTGTGGTATAGTTTGCAATCAGGACAACTTCTGGCCGCCAGAGTAAGCGTCGGTGGCGGTCAGGAAGTTCTGACCGTACAGAGGCCCAGCAAAATCCAAGTGTACCGTCGACCATGGAGCCGTAGGGATTTGCCAAGTTTCCAGTGGAGTCTTGGGGGTGCTTTAGGTGCGTAAGCATAAGTGTGGCAGGATCTAACCAATTGCTCCAGTTATTTAGCGATGTCAGGCCAGTATACATAACTGCAGGTCAACGCCTACGTTCGGCTGATGCCCGGGTGGCCGACATGAAGCTGGCAAGTTACTCCAGGTTAAAGTTCTGGCTGGACGACGACACGTTCCTCAAACAGCATACAATCACTAATAGTTGATACCGCGGAACGTCTCCGGAAGTACTGCGCCAAGCCACCCGTTAATCCTTTATCCCGCCAGGAGTTCTGATTGTAAGGTATCACAGACTGCCATGTTTGGGTTGTAGAGTTGCTTGAGCAACCATCTCGGCGGTGACCAAGCATGTTCAAATGACTTCAGAGAGCACTTGTTTCACCTCTGCTCCGAAGGGCACTGCAGCAGTCACGGCCTAACCTGATAGCGTTTCTACGAGCCAATCGGGCGACAGAGAGAGTATCTGCCTGTCCAGTTCTCGTTGTTGACGTACATCCGATGCCGAAGTCGTAATTGAGCAGAGTTGTTGTCTATTTTTGAAGGCAGTTGGCTGCGTAGGTCGGTATGCCTTTCTTTGATCCAAAGATGGCGAGTAGCGGTTTGTGGTCAGTCAGCAGGATGAGGTGCCGGCCGAAGAGCGTCTTGTGGAAAAGCTTCACTACGAAAACAACAGCAAGCGCTTCTTTCTCGATCCGTCCATAGTTCTTTTCTGTTTACGATAGAGAGCGAGCGGCATGAGCTACTACTTTTTGGGATCCACCAGGGTAGAGGTGTGAGAAGACCACTCCTGCTCCACAGCTAGAGGCGTCTGATGCAACCACGATTTGGGAAGTGGGATCAAAACGCGCAAGCAAGTTTTATGATTTGAATATTGTCCTCGCTTCCTCAAACGAGTGCTGGCACTCGGTGAACTAATTCCAGGAGACATCCTTCGTCGACAGTCTGTTAATGGATGCACAAGAGCGATTCATGGCGGGCCCAAATGTGCTGTAATGGCTGATGAGACCTAAGAATTGACTTGAAATAGACAGGCCTGATGGTGGTGGCATCGATAACAGCCTGGACGTTGGGATCTTGGCGATGGCCGTCACGACCGATGATGAAACTCGGGTACTTGATTAAGTGTGTGAAGAAATGGCACTCTCCGAACCCGCAATCGGCTTTGCGTCCGAGAACAAGGTCCAATCCCTCCCTCAGTTCTGCTTCATCGACCACGGTTACAAAGATGTCGTCCAGATAGGTGGCTGCACCTGGAATATCGGTCAGCGTTGTATTCATGATATGCTGAAGGCCTGCCGGCGCAGTCTTCACACCACATGGGAGACGTTGATACTGGAGCAGGCCACGATGGGTGCTGATGACGAGCAGCTACTTGGAAGGCTGTGTGACTTACACCTGTAGATAAGCGTCCGTCAGATCAAATTTGCGAAGAATTCGTCATTGTTCATCTTCGTGAATAGATCATTCGACAGCAGGAGAGTATACTGGCACATGTCCGGTGAAAAACGTAAGCTTGCAGAGATGTCAGCGCAGATTCTTGCCACGCTCTACTGGGCTTCTTTATAACGACGATCGGTGCAGCTCAAGCGGGATAATTGACTGGCTTCAGGACACCAGCTTCCTGTAAGCGGTCGAGTTCCTTGTCCACGAGAGGTAGAGCTGCGTACGGCACTAGAAGTCTCGGCACGAAAACGGGTCTTGCGTTTGGAAGAAGGTGCAAGGCGGCATTTGTTTTGGTGCAAAGTACTAAGCTTTACTGGAAGACTGTATAGTGCCTTCGGTGCAAGTGATCGACAACAACTGGAGGAGTGGCTATGTGAAGCGATACCACTGGGCTAACATCGATTGAGCCACCGTTGTTCCAGCGGTTGATGGACGTTTCCAACAGGTCTATCTCATCAACCCATTCCGGCCCTAAAAGGTCCAGCTCCGGTTAATCCATGAGATAGCGGCTTCGTTTGAAGTTGAAGCCACCCAACGCGACCTTACAAGCTAGCTCGCCAGATAACCTCGGAGCGCCGCCTGAAGCATTGCGGACGCTGTGTGTAGTCGGACGCACGGTAGGCCGACCCATCATGTTCCGTGCCTTGCTTGATGTGATAGTGACGTCGGAGGCGGTGTCCACTTGTAGCCGAACGGCGGCACCACTGGTTGCTGGAGTGACATACTTCCGCCCGGAAGCATAGTCTACAAGGAATGTGGCAATGATTGGGTTCGGTTGACCGGTCGGCTTCTGGAGTCGTCGAGCGGGAGACTTCAATCTGGGCTGTGAGGTCATTTGCTTGTCAGCTCGGCAATGGTCTTCCTTGTGGCTTCGACGACTGCATTTCTGGCATCAATGTCTGTAAAATGTATACCAGCACACAACGTCAATTTCCGCACTGCCAACAGGGGGTCGGAGGCTTTGAGGATCGCCCCTGTTTGGGTGACGACGAACCACCAAGATGAGGATTATCAATGAGCACTAATTAAATAGTCAAGGACGCTGGAAGTTTGGCGACTGTTGGATCATCGTAGCATCGTTGCTGAGGTTGATCAACCTCAGGCATTCGGCAGTGATCGCCTGCAGCGTCATCCCAGGGTCGTATTTCATCTTGTTCGTAATACGAGTGTGGAAGTCAGCATCTGCCGGTGACTGAAAAAGTCACAGACAAAAATCAGCTCCTTGAATTGTTCATTGGTCAAGCAGGAGAACTCGAAGTGCTCGCACTCTCAATTGACGTTTCCGTCACAAGTGACAAGATCCCTGGATTGGCTCTTGGTCGGCTGGAAATAACAATACCAGATGTTGAATAGGGATGATTGTTCACCGAAGATTTCGATAAGACACTTGAATATATCTGTCAAGTCGTACCTGGCGAGTCGGGACAGTTCGCTCAGCAACGCTTATTCAACAATTCCGATAACGCCTATTCAGACAGTCGGGTTAACGGGACTATCTTCCAAGCCCGAAAACGTCAGAAAAGGCGATCGAAAGGATTAGAATTCATACGGTACTGTTTAATAAAACTATAATAAAGGTGCTGTCTCAGCTTAAATGTGAATCGACCGGGTACACAAATTATCCAGTGAAGGAGTTCGAAATGGGGCAATTAAGCACGTGTTCACAAACAGTCACCAGTCAATGGGAAATGACCTCGTTAAAACAATGGGGTACAGATGAAGATGAGAACGTGTCAGCAACACCAGGGAGGAAGATTCAGCAGATGGACAATGGTAGTTGTAGGAAGAAAGAATGTAAGCATTTTGTGTGCATTTGTGGCACAAAATTGGTTATGATCGTTCGCTGCACACAGCAAAGAAATGAAGGCAGATCAAGGATAGGTTTTTCACAACCAAACCAAACACACCTCTACCGATTCATCGTTGCGCATCATACCAGACAAGAGGCGATAACCATACTAAACGAACTTCAACAAATCCAACAGTGTCATTCGAAAAGTCATCGCGGGTGTCCTTTAGCAGAACGAAGTTCGTATAGCGCTCGAACTCCGAAGGCCCTAGCTTGCGAAAATGCAATCGGTCACGTTGGCTGTTATCAGCAGCGACCAGCTCCACCTCGAATACGCCCTCATGTTCTCCATACTGGACACTGGAATGGACCCCAGAGGATCGAGCAAAATGGAACTCTGAGATCGGGTTTTCGATGTACTCCAACAATAGAAGTGACTATGAATCGGCATAGTCAGCTTCTGCTTCAACGTCTCGATCAGCTTCATTTGTGCTTAGCCGTTTGTTACTCACGGTATATCCTCGAAGGAAACCAGTTCGTGATTTTCATCGATCACAAACCGTTAAGTTTTGCGTTACGCAATAGGCCGATAGATATTCACCCCGCGAAGTTCGACATTTGTGTTTCCTATCTCAATCTACTTCAGGTATACACCGCGTTTCTGGCAGCGATAACGTTGTGGCCAATGCTTTAGGGCCAGTATCCGCACTGGTTGGTTGCGATTCAATCAACTGAAACGCAGTGACTGATGGGCAACGTTTTGAAAGTGATTTAAGCTCTTCTTGCAGAAAGTCAGCTCTACATCTGATGGATCAACCTTCGCCAGTATGTACAAGCGCGAGGCACTGCGACACTTCCACCGGAAACTCAGTAGTTCCTATTCTTTCATGAGGACGTGTTTAGGAATCACTGTGCAACCTCGCCCATCCCGGCACCCAGGCCATATCCAAGCCCATTTCCGGTAGGTACTTCTGGCTGGGGCGTGCAATAGTACGTCGGAGAAATAGGGTGCGCTTATTTGGCCTATTTAAAGGCTGAAATTCGCCCTCATGTATCAGCCACCGTAGGCCGAGATCCCACCATTTTCTCGCGCCTATCACACGTGCATCTGGACACCACCATTCTTCTGTCACCGTCTGACGGTATGTTTGACCCCCTGACGATAGTCAGTCGCTTCACTTGATGACCCAAAGCCGTCCCAACACACCCTGTGAGCCTATTTTCCTGATTATTTCAATTTGTCTGAACTTCGTGGCTTAAAGTTGGATCCGTTTGTCTTGCCACCGGAAGCCTAACGAGGTGTGCTCACATGTGCCTGAGGTACTCGCTAACTCATACTGTACTTGTACAAGCTCTAGGAGAAAAAACTTACTGATTCTGCCATATGCTGGGAAACAAACATAAAAGTCAAGAGAACGGTTGCATGCATTCTGTTTATTTTCACCTCATGGGTATAACGTATGTTGCATTGACCGACGATCATGCGACCGCCCTAAGGACTCCTACCGCAACCGTGTTTTCCCGCTTGTCTGTTCTGTACGCATGTCTCCATAAATGCCTGACATAGGAGGCCTGCCACGAACTCAGTGCCACGTTGCTCAGTCGTGCAACTAATTGCACGCAGCACTTGTCGTTTTCCTAGCGATTCATCTGTTGATTTGTTCTTCCAGATCATTCCACTTGCATTTTCTCCGGTGTAGTGAAAACCATTCGCTTGGCGTGTTTTGAGTGCCTTCGAGTGGACTGGGGCCAATCTTGTGTTCTTTCAATCTCTCCTCTTAGCTGCTTCCGTTGATTCCAGACCAGGCCAGAGCTAACCACTCGTCATATTTCCAAACAATTCATATTTGCTGCTTGTTTCCAAACCCTACCGTTGTAACGTGCGGTCGAAACCAGCAAGCACGCACGGGTTGAATTTGGATTACGTAACCGGGTATTTTGCTGTGGTGTTGATGCCGTTTTAGTTTTAGTTCATGTAAGTCGTGTGCATGGCTTACTTGGCTTCTGGCTAATACCTGTTCGTGTTGTTTCCTTTCATAGAACTGTTGTTGGAACCTTCACTTCAGATGAACGCTGACCCCCGGTGTCTCTACGTTGCCTTAAATTTGGTTTGCGAGCGTGACGGACAGTTATGGTGTGGACCTCCGGCTTGTATGTTACATCGCGTGTTTGTTTTCGATACTACGGATATCATCCGTCTGCTAGTTAATGTATTATCTGTCCCAGTAAGCCACTTGCTTAACCAATCTATCAACAAAGGTACAGTGGTTCAGGATTGGCGTGAAGCAAATGTCGTAGCCCTGCAAAAAGATGGAAGCAAAGAGGCAACTGGCAGCTATTGACCAGTGAGTCTCACTTGCATTCTGTTGACAGTGCGCGACACTGTTATTATTAGAAGCAAAATTGTCAAGCATCTAACTGAGAGCAAGCTGTTGGGTGCAAAACAACTTGGATTCGTAAAAAAGATCTTGTCTCCCCAACTTGTCGAGTTTTCTGGATGAAATAACACGACGTTTGGATAGAGAAGGACCTGTGGAAGTATGTCATCTGGACTTCAGTAAGGCATTTGATTGGATTATACATCGATTGCTACTGCTGAGGCTAGAGTAGCACAGGATAGCGTCGACTATCATTCGACAGATAGCGGATTTGCTCTGTAACAGGTGTTTAAAGTCACTATCGGTGTATCCAGCTCACAAGTGTACCTTGTATTTGGCGGAGTGCCACAAGGGTAATGTTTGGAACTTCTTCTGTTTCTAGTTTACGAAAATGACCCGACTATACCCTTATCATCTCCGTGTTATATGTTTATTGACGATTTGAAAATTGTAGGAAATCCAAATCGGGATCTTGATCAACCCGACTTGGTGGGGCTTTCTGAAAGGTCAGCAAAATAGGACTTGCCCCTTAACCCAGAAGAATGTCTGTACCCGAGTAAAGATGGTAACAGATTCACTCAAAGGCACTTTCCTGATTCATGTAATCCGAGCACGCTAAATCAACTCACTGACGCTAGAGACTTCGAGGCTCTAATCCAGAGTGACTTAAGGCCCACAGCGCAGTGCGATTTAGCAGCGAAGAAAGCAAGAAGCTCGCTTTCCCAGCTCAGGCGAACCATCTCATCCAGAGAGCCGGAATTATTAATTCCCCTGTGCGAAACGCTTGTTAGACCCCATTTAGAGTATTGTATCCAGGCATGGAGTCTAAGCTTACAAAAATAGAAACAGTGCTTTGAACGTGTTCAAAGGCTAGCTACTAGGTTGATACGGGACACGAAGCACTCAGATTATATTGGCGAGTTAAAAACTTTTAACTTATTTTCCATTGAACGAAGAAGGTGTCGTGGAGACTTGATAGAAGCTTTCAAGATCTTGGTGGGTCTGGCTGATGTACCCGCTAGCGTTTTAGCCGAAGAAGATGCCCTGATTTAGGGGGTACCATATGGTGATCCATAAGCCAAGGGCAAACAAGGGTGTCTGCGCTTCATTCTTTTCTCACAGAGTGGCGAACGCGTGAAACAAGCCCCCCTCGTATGCTGTCGAAGCTTCAACAGTCGAAGTATTCATATGCAGGTTAGACCAGGTCTGGAACCGAGTATTTCTTTACCGAATTCAGACTTGGCATGTGTTGTAAATCCGTATATATGCCGTGTGTAGTAAACTATGTCTTATGTAGCTAATATAGCAGATTTTATATGTAGCTACGGATGTGAAATTATATATATATATAATACTCATCTGCTAAATTTTCCAGTGTGTAATAATCTTCTGGCCTTCCGTAATATTTGGTCGTACACAAGTACTGTAGTGCATAGCTCGGAAACAGGGTCTTCAACTCAGCCACCAGCCGTGTGGATACTCAAGAAGTAGTGTCGTGATTATCCCTCCCGGTCATAAACAACTACAGCCACACACTATATACTCACATCTTCACTCTGGAAGTCGAACCCTCCTTCTCTTCAACTTACAAATATGGCAGTTTTAGTTTTTATTGAATACTGTCATCCATAGGAAACTTTCGTTTTCTTTGATTCTTTACATATTCATTCATTTCCTCAATCCTTTCTCGTTTTCTGACAGCTCACGACGGTCTCTAGATATGGCCGATTGGCAGATGCAGACCATAAGACAAGATGGCACCGACAAAAATGTCACTACCCCTGGTACTCAACTATAATTTATGTATAGTCGTCGCCCATTTGAAAAAAACAGCAAACACCAGAACTCACATGTTAAAAAGGAGACCGCTGTTTGCAGTAGAGAAGTAATGACGTCAAAACTATCTGGAAAAATCCATTATTATTTTTCCAGCAAAAAATTCAAATGAATTACATGGTGCGACCAGCACGTGCCTCCATTCTAAATGTTACCAAATTGATCCTGCCAGGTGCGGCAGTGGGAGATGGGGGCCTAATGATTCTGGTCCCTCCTCATTGCTCGGCAATTCACGTCAGACTATCTCAGTGTCTGTGCTCATGTGTCGTCATTTAGTAACCGGGAGTTTCAAATAGACTGAGCTGCCCCCAAAAATGTCCTCCGTTCTCAACTTATCTCTATTTTGTCCACAACTGCAGCAAGCTTCCATGTTAGTTTGCAGTCTACAAACCCTCTTTTCAGCGTGAAGGAAGAACAGCATTGTCTCTCTTTTAACTGCACAGTTAGAGTGTATCAGAACTGTCGCATTCACATTGTAGTGAGATCACCTCCGATGTCCCCAAAATCCTAAACTCCGTGCGACGTGAGAGTTGCCTTGCCAGTATCACCGCGTGAATGTGAGTTTACTACAGACCACTGGCATCAAAATTAGTGAGTTGGCGTAGGTAACGCAGTCTTCCTCGTAGCCGTATAATTAATCTGCGCCATCTCCACTATTGTAGGCTCAATTCTCTGGGATAACAATGTTCTAGCTACTACCGTTGGGAACGCCGCTCAGCCAGTATGACGCCTGTTTGAATGCTGAAGGTCGACCGGAATTTCCGTCGACATTCGTCCTCTATGGCGGCTGTCATGTGGTTGTTGTGAAGGTTCTCTCACGTGCAGTTCCCTAGCACCCTTAATCGTTGCGTTCAAGTTCGCTTGTGAACAGCGAGTAAATAAATAAATAAAGTTTGTTTGCAGACTCACCGTCTTCTCACTGTGACTTCCGATCTAAGTTACTATAAGGCTGGAGAAACCTTGGGAGTACGAACCTCGGAATTAGCATAGCGATAACATACAAGAGTAACATGCATAGCTGTTTCAAAATGAGCTCATAGGTATGTGTATGTATGCGTGATAATATCAGTACGGTTGTCTCCACTTAATTAATAAACATTAATGCAAGTTGTTTTCTGGTCCTCTCGTTCTTTTTCCTTGTCCTCACGTACAAGCCTGACACCGTTTTCGCAGGTTACGGGTTTCAGGCAGACCAAGCCTGATAAGAGATCCTCACAATCGAAGCGCGGGAAGCTGTTACCTATCAACGCAAGAAACTGGACTACCAGGCTGCTAACCGCCACGTCCTGTGAACTGAACTGACACTTCAGGTTATATTTTGACCACTCTTCGGGAAATCATTTTCAAATTGTTGGTGGCCCGAAACCTAGTGCATACCCAATTTTCGACCACAATACATCTTATGATCTTAAATGGTGAATATAGTTTTTGAAAATGTTAGCTAAATTTGTTTTAAGGTATGAGTTTGCCACTTTTCAAGGTTGTTTAGACGTGATCTTTGAATCTGTCAGTGTGTTTTCGCGAGCCGCATGTCAAGCAACAGACTGTCTGTTTTGCTTCCCTTCTTCTACGGAGCTATCTATGTGTTCTTAATACGCAAGCATCGTGAAACAAATTTATGGTGGTCACAGATTACTAATTTGGAAAAAGAAATATCTTATCGCACAGAGCAAGGGCTGTATTATTCATACTACAAAACACTAGTAGAAGAAAAAAATTTCCTTGAAGGTAAAGTTTAATAGATTGTCTTATGCGTAAAACTTAGGCTTACGTTCGCTTTCTTCGGAGAACAAAACTGAAAGTCCTGTTGTCATCAATATTTTTAAACGAATGAATATTTTCCCAGAAATAGTGATGTCTGTTTTGTATCGAGTGAGTTTTACCTATTTTAAAAAAAAGTTGTTTTCGACGTCAATTATACTACTTACGACCTCTTTTCATCGCGCTCACCTCTAGAACGTTAACATGCTTATAAGCAGGAAGTCTGTAAACTCTATTCAAATGATCTACAAGGGACTATCAATATACAAAGGTACAAACGCTAATAGTCAGTTCAAAATGCAGTCACTGAATAGCTCATCATAGACAGTCTCGATCTAAGTGGAACAGGAGCAGCAAAGAGACGAGACGCTCGCACAATAAGTGTACTGATAAGTAGACACCACTCAAACGAGTAGTGTTCATTCTGTACAAGGGAAAGTGATGCAAACTGTATATAAAAAAGCGAAATATAAAAATGTATAAAATACCCTATAGAACCATCACAGGACCCATCAAGCTTTACTCACGCTCACTCAGAAGCCACATGTAATGCTCGGGATGGATAAGAGCAAACTGACGTCTCCCATACTGTACTCTTTATAATAATCCGTAGCGAAGTATTCTTGCAGGACAACTGAAGAAATACCTTGTGGTTTAGGAAAAATACATAATTACGGTACTGAATTATTTCTAGATACAACGGAATATAATGCACAAGCAATACAAGAAAAGGATTTACTAGACAACTTCAGTTGATATACAAACATTTTAGGCCTGCACACGAATAAATGATCCCACAAGTTTAATGTGATTTACCACAGCCACAAACTATGACGATGTGACTGCAACCAACGTCAAGCAACAGGCAATAACAATTCCCAATGGCCATTGGGTTCTGGCAGTCATTGTGACGGGTATAAAAGAGAAGATAACTTTCAAGATAACGGCACTGGGAGCAAAATTCGAACCGTTATCTCTAGATGGTATGAGCCGAAAATAATCGAAGAAAGCTCTCAAAGCTGGTTCAGTGCGCACGTACGTCAGACTACCAATTATCATTTACAGACATTCGGAACCAGACATAAAACAAAAGTAGGAATAAAGAGGAAAACTAAATCGTAGTACGAAAAGTTACGGCCTATCATATGATGTGCCATACGACACCGACGCGTAGTGAGAAATATGAAGTTAAATGTCCGAACATCTAGCTAGCTAGCAAGCCGAATGCATGTGTAAAATCATCCTAATCATCACCACATTAGTCGTGATCCTCACAAGAAAACCTGTGACTCGGGCAGCCGCTCACCTCAACAGTGACATACAATATCTTAGAAAAATAAACATTACTGAAAACCCCAAAATAATAATAGAAGAGGGCTATGCGAATGAACTAGAAATGGTATGAATGCATATACATCATTGACTGCGGCACACTGCTATCTCAGAAAACATTCCTAACCAGCGATTTGAATGATCGCGAGCACTCTAACCAGGCAGGTGACATCCACCTGCTTCACTCAATGGAACAACTAGGGTCTATACATTT
>LUCH01005465.1:10712-37571 GCA_013368495.1 Paragonimus heterotremus | reverse complement strand
CTTCATCTATTATATGCCACTTATCGACTACAGCTCACAGTGTCGATATCACATACTCGTTTAAGGTCGTGATGAACGCTCACAGCCCACAAGTTCTCAAGTATACTGAAGCCTTGTTGATCAGCTGTCGACAGCCGGTCTTATATGTACAAAAACAACTGACTGTCAACTTTTGTTTACCGTGGGTTTAGCCGTGAGTACTAATCACGATCCAGCCCGATTTGTACTTTTAATTGTTTCATTTAAGCCTTGTTGGCTTTGTTTTTATACTAGTCACACGTTTACGACTGACGAGAGTGTGCGAAATGAATTCATACCGTGATCTGTGTCCTCTGACAATTCTGTTCCAATGCCTAAAAGGGACTCAATGTTTCAAAGGAACGCCATATGTTATTGTTGTTTTACTGCTTGAATAATGACATTGTACCTATACCGATTACATTGCAATTCCGTTGGCTGACGTGCTGCAATTTTACTATTACGTAGAAACTAGCTCTGGATTTGAGCTTAGTATATTTCTTATTACTATGGCGTAGTCTTAACTACCGCAATTCTGTTACCAGTGAAACCATATTGCGCGTCCCCCGGTAAATACCGTTCTTCTGATATTCAACTAAGCTTACCAGCTGATGGTAACACGGAGAAACATCATTCACAAATGAAAACGACAGAACACAATAACACGTTGTGGAGAAACATCGCATTCTGCCCTCCATTGTACTGTTGAACGATTTACAATGAAAGTTTGAACGGCAGACATCCGAGGCAGCATTTTGAGCATGCGTTCCAAGACTGTCCCGCAACGGCAGTTGCCTCGTTCGGCATCAGTTCATGGAAAACGTAACACCCACTCCAGTTACATCTACCAACATAGCGTGCCATAGTATGAAGCCGCAATAATTTCATTGATGATTGGCATACCCATGCTTAGGACACAGTTTAAAGGTACTTTAAAGCATAAACATGACGAAAATTAGCACTTTCTGTCGCAGTAGAAAGCTAGACTGCCTTCCACCTTTAATAAGTCTCTCAATTCGATAAGTTCGTTGCGATTATCTAATTTGTCATGCCTGTTCGGCGTGTACATTGTACGCATTTTTACACCACACCTCCATACGGGCAACCTGACGGTAGTTTTACTCCCCTACGTTTTTTAGCACCTGCAGCTGTCTGTGAAGTGTTAATGAAAATGCTTGTGCAAGTTTTCGGTGGAAATTTGCGCCTGTTCCCGATATTCTCCAAATTTCGAGTCTTTCGGCTTGAGTATTCTTCTAAACATGCTTTCATCGTTCTCTGTCATGCTGATTCAACGTACGGAAATGAATAACTTGTAATGGATCGATTAAAAAAACGTGGTGTCAGATGATATTAGGTTAACTGAAATATGCCGTTTTCCACAAATGATTCGGAAATATCATTTGTACCATTTTGCTGACACTTAAGTTACCACTAATTTCATCGGAGTTTCTCAATAGTTGGTGTACGAAAACAAACGTACTCCCACTGACGAAAATGTCTGACGAACTAAAAACCTGTTCTTGCATAATTTCGACTGCAACAGGGATAAAAATTAAATAAATAAGCGAAAACGTAGCGATGACTTACGTCGGAAAAACAAAATATACTCGCGGAAAATTGCAGAATATGCGGGCTTACCAGTTTTGGTGCGTACGCGCACTAACGTAACTCTTTCCCAGTTATACGCAACGACGCGAAGCAGAAATACCAATAATTGCGGGGGACCAAAAGTATAGTATACAATAATTACAATAAGTCTCAATCAGCGCTGAACGACACGGATACGCGAAGTAACTAGGGAGGTTAAGGAGTTTCCGACCGTCGAGCACGCTAGCAAGCCGGAAGAGTGTATATGACATACTTGGCGCGCATAGACCGACAAGTATGCAAACAAACAAACGCGATCGCATGCAGCAAACAGACGGCAGACAAAGATCCTTAAGATCCCAAGTACAATATGAACTAAGACTTTGAGAAGAATTTTACACATCGTACAACACACAGACCGGGGTTATCTCCAGGTCACTACAACAGGATTATATTAGTTTATTATTAGCATATCTTACTCATGTAACCATTTGACTGATAAACTGAGTTGACAAGGATTGTCCGTGGTAACCGAAAGTTCAGAAATAATCTTTTTTTCCAACACCCCCGTGTTATTGAACTTTTGACTGATCTAACTATTCACCAATTATGGAGTTGTCCTCTACGGTATCTGAAAGTAAAAGTGCACTTTTAAGGACTACCAAACTGAGATAATATCTCCGATGAAGCACCTAGGATAAAGGAATTGAAAAATTGTTGAGAGGTCCGTGAAACGTACTAGCAGAAAGAAAAGCATAACGATGGGTGCGAATTTGTGTTGGGTTGAATGGAGCTTTTAATAATGTACAAAAGGTAAGAAAAATACAGAAATGGATTACTGTTAGATGCTAATTGATATGGAATACACCACAGTTCACTGTGCCCAGTATTATCACCACTGATTGCTACAAAAATCTGCTTTTCATGTAAAATAGTAATACTTAATCATAACTGTACTACAGCAGGTTGAATAATACCTAATAATCCATCACATCTTCCAAGTTGTTAACACTAGGATTGGTGCGATTGAAATGAAACGATCTCCTGGTTAGAGCTCATGCACAAGTTGTTTCGATCAAAGCTGTGATTGACCGTCGCCAGCCAACCGAATCGGCTACCAGCTGTTCCGTTACTTGTGAGAAACGGTGGTTGAAACAATCCGTTTGGAAACATGTCGAATGCAAACGACTGAATTGCTGTGGTCGAGATCGCTGTAAATAACAGCGAACAGACTATTCAAAACGCAACAAGCTTGTCTCCTAATGAGATCTGTTTATGTGAACGCCGCTGTTTCTCAGTAGAGGGTGTACGGCTTTACTAATAATCTGAGGTTTTCTAGTACTCCTCAGAAATTCGTTGTTCCGAATGTTTTTCCACATAGTACTTAAATACAGGACACATTCCAACGATCTTCGTTTCAGAGATTTTGCATTCATGTCAGACAAGCACTCACGTATTGCTGTTGTAGAACTGAAGTCAGACTTTATCTCACAGCATTAGTCTAATCAAGCATATCGTTTTACAGTACGTCTGCTGGTATTGTGGTCAGCTGCCAGTCCGACTGTTCTAATGTAACTTGGCGTACACTTTCCTTGAAGTATAGAAAGTACCCAGTGTTTGCACGAAGGGACAACCGTTTTCTTGTTGTTATTCTAGGTATATTCACAATGGTCACAAACCACTGTTTGTATTTTAGTTTCAAAATATTCGAACGGTATGTCAAAGAAACCCCAGGACTACTTGTCCGAATCACAACGCGTGCGGTTTCTTTTGTGTTCTAACTAACTCACTATCGTGTAATTCACGCGGGAATAATAATCCAGCCTACCTTCAAATAACTGTCTTTCCTCGAAGTAAAAACAAAAGTACTTTTCCTACACTTTCCTCTACTTTTCTTGTACCACCTAAAAATATTTCCTCCTCGTTTGTAAGGAGAAGGCAAGTTTTCAAGTGCACATTCCAACTCGTGCACAGGTAAAAGTTCGCCGTAATACAGTAAGGCAGATAACCAACAGCCTAAATTTAACATGACGCCAACAAAAAGTGTTACATAGTTCTAAGTCACACTTACAGACTATTCGGTCTACCGTCAAACTGGAGGTTGACCCCCATGTTTGATTGCTAGCTTGAGCTGCGGCCGCAGCCACCCGGGTGGCTGCAATACCTCTGGTTAGAGTTGGACTACCAGACGATAAGCAGCCGCATTACTACCCACTGTAGTGCACGCCTACTAAAGTTCTTTGTGGGGAAAGCTGAAATTCTGGCTTATTAGTTCAAGTAAACCAAATGAGGAATTTTAAGTGTTACCCACATGAGTTAAGTAATCTGAATAAGTGGACCAGTAAGCAACAAAATAAGAGACAGAAAACACCTAATCGTACATTGTTGAGCCAACAGAAATTCAAGCGTTTTCGTAGTAAGCGAGCATTTTCAAACCAAAACGAATTGTCGTTTTATGTATTTCGTCACTTAAAAGCACAAACACCGGAGTTAAGCCATCAGTCCTTCTTAGGATATCCAGTCTGCGTCGGTTCTACCAAGAGCTAAGTTCAGGTGTAATGTTTATTTTCGGTATAAAGCAAATGAAACATTAATATCTATGTGAATATTGCGAAATTTTTAATCCTCTACCGTGATCTAATTGGCTGTGTTTCATGACCTCATTCTAAGACTTTTGTCTTCCATGATCGTGTAAACTAGCACAATTTGAAAGTACACCTTCGGCATTGTGTGGAAATTTTATCTCTTTTGACTAAACACAGTTCTCAGGTAGTGTATATAGGTACAGCATTTGCTTTAAACAAGAACCACCCCAACCATTTAACTGGGTGAATCGGCCTCTCAGATAGAGTGTATGTCAGGGTTTGCTCTGACTTGTACGAACGAAAGCATGCGTCATTTAGTAGGTTGTTTTTTATCAGCCCTAGCGGATTCACTTAAATCTATAAACACACGCTAAACAGCACTAAAGTGAAAACTACTTGGGGCTGGCTGTGATATGTTCTGATTGATCTGGTGACGTACCAGTCCTCTATTGGATGACCCTGTGAAGAGTAAGTACATCGGATAAGCTCCGTTATAATGATCAGTCGTACAGACGTTTCGATCTAAAAGCTGTCTGCCTAGTCTAGCAAGTACCGTCGTCTATGAGGTAACTGGACTGATGGTCGAGATTAACTACGCGGGCCTCCTAAATTAGAGAAGTGAATACTTACACGCACCTGTTTAATAAACACGTATAAGCTTGTGACGAACTAAACACAACTGATGCCAACAACGTCAGCGATCAGACCAAATAAGGTGTCATTAATCTTGGCTGGAGAACGACTGAAACGAGAGTGGATGGCCTCAAGTCCTTCCAAGCCGTTTTAATAGGTCTAGCGAGTTCGACCACATTCTTCTATTGGACTGTGAGTAATGTGATCAGTCCACCTTGTAAGCTACAACTGATCGATTGGACATTTATATCTACTTACCTGTTGGCCAAAGGATGAGGATAAAAATATTGGAGCAACAACAGTTAATTGGTCGGAGGTTTTGTCCATATATCTAAACGCATCATTCGAATGTTTCTAGACAAGGTGAACCCACCGAAAACCACGTCGTCATCTGAGCACCGTGCGCGCCAAGCCAGGATAAGTGTAGGCGTTCATCGAGTTCGGGAGGTTGGTATGTTCATTTAGAGACCAACCTTAACGGTGCTGATTTCTTTCTCACAATGACTCATTTTGTGCTTCGAAACTCGTTAAGTCCAATGGTTTAAAGCTGTCATGCGATGGTAGACAAATCGAGCCCGAAATGATAATTCGATCTAAAACGAACAAGTTGTTATACCCGCGCATTCGCAGTTATGCGATGCAGAAGATGTTAAGTAATATATCTATCAAAATGCCATTAACGGATGACTTTTGATCCGAACTATATGCGTGTGTCGGTTTTCCTTGGTGTATTACTTTAGTAATTCACACCAGTGACTGATGGCTACAAAATCTGCCGTGCTCCCTTTTCATGCATTTTCAACGACCACATCAAATAATGGCCTAGCTTGTTTTTAAGCGTATTTCGAAAGTCATATTTATTAGACTGCGAAATTTATCCATCTAATTCCCGTTGCTGCACGCTATCAAATATACGGTTAGAAGATGTGTAGTTCTATACCGGTCAAGCGAACAAAGATCGTCAAACGAACTGACACAGTTTCCTATACAAAATCAAGCCCGGTCAAAATATGCGTATCCATCGTGGCCAGTTTGTCACCAAGTTAACTGAGCCGATAACGATATCAGCAAGTTATGTAACTAGGTCAATTTTGCGTGGCCCATTACAATAACCAGCAAGAACCTTAAACTTGGTCAACAATTTGTTGATGGCAGCTCTGTTGACAGAAAACCTAAAGCAAATGTACCATATCTATCAGATTACTTTGCGAGGTAAACACACTGTCACCATGTAAGTTATCTCACTGTTCATAGAGAACAGGCTTGAAAAGGTGATTACTGTCACAAGAAATTCTTCATACAATTCATCTGAAAAACGGTTTTCCCACGCAATATCTGAGACATTTATTTTGATTACATGTACATCGACCATCGACTCCTAATTAGTTTGGGATTAGCGGAAAAGTACATGGAGTTGCCAAGACGAATTCGTTGATTCTGTTAATGACCCGTACAGACTTCACAGTCACCAGCTAGCACCTGTATTGCCTCTTTGTTGATAACAGTTTCAAGGGAAAAATTAGGCAGAGTGGTATGTTGATATTAACCGACGCGGATCTTACAAGAGTCCAAATAAGAAGTCTACCCTAAACCTGCGGTAAATTACGGTGCGTTCAGTCAAATCTGGGTATTGTTTGCCTGGGTAAAATTGTACAAAAACTTAACCACTATTAATTATCGGCTTATGATAACCTGTAATCTCATCTCAGCACCTTTGTTCAGATATGTTGAGACATTTCGCTTCCCATTTTTTGTTTTTGGTACAATACAAACTCACCTGTTTTTACAGTCATCAGCCGTAACGCCACGGAACTGTACTGAGTTAGGTAAAGGAATAAGAGTCGTAAACAAGTTCTGGCGCGGTCCGTTGACGAGATAAGTAACGGACATTTGGCATAGACAACTTAAGCGATAGGTGTCGAAAAGCAAAGAATAACGGTGGCAAAAGAAGTTATCACATTCGTTAATTTGGGTCCGTAAATAATCTGCCACTGCAAGTGTGCAAAGTACAGTAATTATAGACTGATAGCGATATATTCGCATGCATGTACGGTTTGTGCTGGTTGATCCATGCAAACCGCCCGTTCCGGTTTTTGTCAAATTCCTAGTGGGTTGGTTGTCACCAGAACTCTCTAGGTATAATTATATTCATTTTCATAAAGTGACAAAACTCAGCAGCCACCTGAGATTCACGGTGAAAAATTGTACTGGTTATTGTGTCGCCTCTCTCTTTCCTTCGCTTTACCTACCAATCACTAGTCGAGCTTAAGTGTAGGCAGTTCACCCTATCGATTGTCTTAGCCTACTGAAAACAAGTACTGCAGTGAAGATGAGCGATCGTATCATACTACTCATACCGCGGCTATTCAGTAGTAGGACCAGAGCATATATTTTGACATCGTACAAACCACAGGAAAAATGCAGGAAGGAACATCACAGTGCAGCATCATCCATAGTGGTCCCTGCTACTTAAAGGAACTGAGCATTAACGTCTGTGGCAGCCGAGGCGGTTTGGAGCCGAATACCGCGTGCAAATGAGTGGTTTTATTTCTCGTCTTGTTTAAACACTTAACCCGTGTTGCTTTGACCAGCCTGAAAGTTTTAATCAGAAAATATTTCTCATTCCTGCGTGTCCGTCCCCCAGAAACCATCACTAACAAATTAAACCACTTGGTACGTTTGAATTACAAAAACAATCCCTAGTCCGCCCAGTTTGATTCTGTTAAAAAGCGTCTGGCAAATTGTATATGTTCGCGAGTATTTGTGAAACGTCTACAGGAAAATAAGCAAAGGTCAATGGAAACAAAATAAAACTGTTTCCTATCGAGGAGGTGATCAATAAAAATAGGGTAGAAAATCTGTTGTACGGTTCCAGGCTTAATTTATGCATAATTAACGAAAAACGATAAGGGCAATTTGGGCTGAAAAAGTGAACCATTTTCCTTATGTATGACCTTTGTAGATGAACTTTAAGTTCGGAAAGTTTACCAGTCCAACCAGTACAAAACACGAAACTTGTGATCCACAGAGGCAAAAGAATTAACGGGAACCTAACTTTCCTGGGTGCGAAAAATTACTTTGTGGGACCTAGTATTTGTCGCCACGGCCAAAGTTACGGTCATTGATATGAACACGTTACAACTAAGTGAACTGAAATCTTTTATCTCATTTTGTATTTTGAACGTATCAGATAATTTTCATTTTTCAGAAAAGTAGATTTAATTTTTGTGTTTGCCAATGAATTTACAACAACTTAACAATTTGTTACTAGTGTGTTAAATCTAAAGACTTCTTTTGATCGGGTGAAAGTAGTCCGACGGCGGAATAAAGGAATTTTGTGTCAAACTGTTTTTAAAAAGTCGGGGTATGCTTTGATGTTTTGTTCATTACAGTAGCCTTCATCTTTACAAAAAGTTATAAACATTCAAAGTGACCACTGCGGACTTAGAAAGGTGGCAAATGTTCTGGTACCCGCAAATGATCCTCCGTGAGTCCATGTTTTCTTCTACTATCTACGTTATTCAGTTGAGCTGGTCGTTCACTCTCATTTGTACGATACTGTCTACAAAACCTTGACAATAATATATTGTAATACCCTGAACAAACTTCCACAAAATAGAGGAGATTCTAACGTTATTCCGTTTCGCAGCAAGATTACAATATCGGGTAGTGTATTTGAAGTCAATCATAACCAACTAACCGAGGTTTCTGGAGGAAGACTCTGCTCATTGTGGAATGCGAGTTAAGTAGGTGAAGTTCATAAAGTCTGTTCAATAATGATACAGTTGTAGGATGATCTGGGGTGGTCCTCGCTGCTACTCACGCCTTCATTATGTACTAAAAATCATTTCTAATAAGCACGATCACTTTCGGATAAGGCATAGTGTAGAGTAATGATGATAACTGTAAAAAGGTCTTCCCGAGTAGTTTCAATAGACCCAGGAGTTGAGTGATTTAGTAACCGCAGTCATTAAAATCAGTCGGATATTCTTGTTGTATATCAACCAGTCCAGTAAATAAAGTAGCTACACTCTGTGGATCTAGCGTCAGATAATGGACGACGAAAAGCCATTGATTACTTGAATAACAATTAGCTACAACTTGAAGTTTTGCTGATCAAAGTTTTTCATTACGGCCTGGAAGTCAAAGACCAAAAACGTGGAGAGGCAAATCTAGATAGATAGCTGAAACCCGCGAACTTTCATTCTGTCTCCCTAGCTTCAGGTTTTGTGATTATACTGCATGAACACTTTTCTGGCTTACCTGAACAAACATTCGAATCACTATGACAAAACGACTCGTATTTGCAAGCAGAACGGTCGTATCCCAATCGCCTACATCCATCAGTACTACGTATACATCGAAATGACCATTATTGCTACTATTATCATTATTTTACCATCTTACAATTATCTGTCAATGAACACAATCTCGTTGAGACAGAGAAAATACGGGTTATAACTTTAAGTCCTAAAAGGTCCACATCTTCTAGTGAGGAAACTATTTATCAGCATCAAACTTGCGATAAACTCACCGCGAACTTTTCGGCAACCGGGCTTTACGCCAATTGGCGATCATTACTGGCTTGTACGTTTACGAACCTTTAGGTTGGTAATGGTTTTGAACGCAGAATTATTTAATTAATTTTGCCGATGTGGTCAATTGTCGTTGCAACGGTGATAGAGAATAGGGTGCTAATCAAATCTATCTGAAATCCCGATCATTGTGTTAATTATTTGTGCGTTTGGAATACGTGGACGTGCGTTCATGTTACGCCCCGAGACTTAATATGATCCAAAATCAAGGGCGACTTTCCGTTTGCACTGTACGCTACAAATGATTGATCGATCTATTAACTTCTGTGTACGTCACTTATCGTTGATTGATTATAATTCGCACACAAATGCTATGATGCACCACTGAGTCACCTCAACTTAATCTTTGAGACAAAACTAGTCAAAAAACAGAACCTATTCGAGTGACTTTGCTAATATAAAAACTAATTCGAACATTTTATTTAGTCTAACTGCAGGTGCATATATCCTGATATTCTTAGGGGTAGATCTATCGCAAATAGGCCCACTAAGATCATTGCAAATTAGCCTTGGCAACATACCATGGATATTCAGATTGATGGTTTGCTGAAGAGTTAATAAGGCGTTATCCTTCAGTTCAAAAGCTTACCCTTCTGAATAGTCGTGACATATTTTGAAGCAACCTGGAGGATCAAACCACCAATATACTTGATTTTATCCTCTTGATATCACTTGGCATCGTCTCTTTCCAGGTCGGTTGGATTACTATCTATGTCAATGTGATAACAGTGGTCCGGTCTTGAGATGGTATTTTTAAAAGATTCTCATTGTCTGTGCGGCAGATTACTTTTTCATAGAGGGGCTTTCGGTTGGTCTTAGAATTCTCACAAAAATTTTCATTCGCCACATTTTTACATAGTTGTGCCGTGGGATGTCAGAGACTTTCACAAGTAGCATAGGAAGTTGCGGGGTGTGAACTGACCGGCATTGTTACTTGGTCCTTTTACTTTATGAATGATTGTACTACTGTGGTTGCCTAGCCGATTACGTGCAACGCCAAACCGCACGTAAACGTTGTACTGAACTACTAAGCGTAGCTGATGTCCAGCCAACTCATCGTTTTAGGGTGGTGAAAGTTATCGAATTTGTTGGTGGCAACGTAGCTAAAAATTCTGGGCGAAATGTTGGATCCTTTATTACCATCATCAGCTATTTGATAATCTCGATATCCTGATTCCACCGTATGGACTTCTCAAACATTTCTTATTCAGAGATGTACAGCCATAAAATTTAAACCTACTTCGAATTTCCGTTTAGCCATCGGTGGGGTTCTGTAGAACCACAATTATCTTATGTGCGCTCTTCCGTTATATGTATCGCTTTGTCACAGCAGCTATGTGAATTCAGTATGAAAAATGATAATGGAACTGACCAACTGACGTACACTGACTGCATTTTCTGTGATTGCGTGGTAAGGGATCAAGGGCTGGATTATCACACCCAGTTTGCTGAATTGCCTCAGTTAGTCTGGAACGATCTCATTATTTGTGGCCTAGAAACTCACTGCTTCCGGTAGTGACTGTTGAAATATTGCTTGCAAATTTTTCCGGCTTTAATAAACGAAAACACTGTTCTGATGCCTGAAACCAAGCGGCTTCTCAGTTATCTTGTCAATTTATTGTCAATTTGACACTTGGGAGACCGTTTCTGCCGTTGAAGCGTGATCACCTGGAATGATTCAGTCAGGATACGAACCACAGAATGGGACTTCGTTTATGTTGCAGCATAGCAACTGTCTGGCAAAATTCTGTGAGCGAAATTTTTATACCGTTGGGCAACGAAACCTGAGCACCCTGAAAGGTTCAGTACATTAGAAGGGAATGTGTATCACAAAAGCCATCTATCGATAAGATTGCTGACTAATCGGTTTCTTCCATATGCGTTCATGTACTACCCCGTACTTCATCTTACTCAGTCCGCACTTCAATTCCTGGATGTCCAACCGGAGAATTGAGGAAGATTAATGATCGGTAGTCTCACTTCCCTAACGCCAGTTGTAATATTCACAGATAATAGCTCTCAAAGCTATCCATGTAGAGGCCCGCGCCCAATTGAGTAGGCACCGGACAACAGTCGATTTGTAATCTCTGAAACTTGCACCCACCCATCCTGACTCTCGAAATTTCTGTACATGGGAAATTCATTCATTCATGGTAATGTTGTGTAGAGAGACGCCTGGCAAGGGTTCGCTAATCCAGAAAAGTTGCAAATTGATTCAATTTGTTTCATTTGGAGAACTGAAACCAGTATCGACCCTCAGTCTTTTCATGCACCACTTCAGAGGTTTCACCTGATTTGTTCGCTTCTTCCATTATTAACCGGGAACCCATGATCAGCCGACAGTCTTGCTAGATGTCAGTGCCAGTGGTCGTAATTTACAGTTTTTTGTTACAAACATTTGTATTGCCGTAGGCGTTTGTTTGAACTAGTGGGTATACTGATGGGTACTCAAAAGTCCGACTCAGACAGGGCGCCTGCTTTCTATTTGAGTGCAGTATCGTTTCGTCTTACTCTCAGCTCTCTTGCCTGTTCGTTTGCACTTCGACCTCGTGAATTGGCAGCTTACTCCCTTCTAACTAGTTGCGTTATTCTCGACATGTCTTCTCAGTTCACGTGACACCGACAATCGAACTAGAATTGTAGAATCAAACTCAACGTGAGAAAGCCGTCATATACTATTTGTTCGAAGAAGAAGAATTCTGCATACTTCTATGGTTCACAAAGAGTCAATACATCTGATTTTGCTGGGTAGATGGGTTCAGAACAGGTTGTGATGAGAAATATTTTAAACCAAAGGAATTCACCAAAATTCTGCGATACTAGATAGAAGGGCGGTGACAAACGAATAAGTCTTAAACTGCATTTAGCAAGGATCACTATTTTACCCACTGTGTACCGTTAGACCAAAAGATGGTAGCAATCTCTTAACACGTTAACGGTTGGCAGCTTTATCCCTTAAGATTATGCCATTAGCAAATTAGTCGATACAAAGACGTGAGATAACACTAACTGATACGTTGAATCGTACAAAAGATTAAGTGGTCATTTGGGGCATTGATTTCATTCAAGCCTATGAGTTTCTTGGTTTTAGTTATAATCGCTTTATTCGTACAAGTGAAACAGTGTAGATACTAAGGTCTGTTACGCTAATTTCTTCAGTCCCTACGTGCGGAGTTTCGATGACCTGTCAATTTTACCACACAATCAGTCAATGCGACCAGTGTTACCACCGGCAGTAGAATTCTGTATACTCTGTGTGAAAAACCTATAACATATTCACAACCCAAATGCTTAACAGCAAAACTTCAAGACGCCACACATTAGGGTATCCAACTATCGGCTGTTATCAGGAAATATGGCGAGCTAGGCGTGATCGTTGCTTCCAGAAATCTGAGCGCAGCTTCATGGGGAGCAAGGCTTACTCCAGACGATATGCTTCTAAACCTGATTAAAACGTAGCATTTTACGCAAGTGTACCCACCATTCGCTTAATGACACTTTTCATCAGATAACCACTGCGGTTATCTGATTAAATTTGGGACACTAACTGAATGTTTAAGTTGGCTGATCCTACCTATCGGACTATAGTCCTATAGTGAAAAGTCACAGAATCATTTGCCATATGCATAAGATACCCCTTAGGGATGAGCATGGACTCCGTGAGAACTGTTGATTTATGATGCACCCATTGAGGAACATAACTCAAACCGTATCTGATTCTGTGATAAATAGTTTGGCAGATTTGATAAATTAGAATAGACACGATTACGAAGAATCTTGACTTCGGATGAATTCGAACCAGCGACAGAAACAACATGCCCAAAGGCGGCAAACACTCTCCAAACTGAGCTAGGAAGTTGTGCCTGAAGCTCAGAAATGTCATATTTGGACTTAGTTACCTACACAATTAACTGTGTCATACGGAATCCACCAAACGATACGGCCGACTGACTGCCCAAGCAGGATGTCTTGATCAGTTCACGTTGGAATCTAGCGTAAAGTATCTTATCCTAACAGCAAGACACGCCAGAAGTATCAAACGTAAACTCAAAAAGGCTGTAATGGTGTGTAATTTCAGAGGAAAAAAGTGAGAAGGCAACAACACGAGAAAGATTATCAACAAATAATGCGAATACACACAGATCGTTAAATAGAATGCTTAACCATATGTGTCGTTTTCATTATAAACATCAGAACTTGTGACGCATATTTGGTGGCTAACCCAGGTAGACGCACGCAAGAGCATGGATTGCACAGTCGGTCAGGTTTTAATTACTTATTACAGACTATTTTCACGCATATTACGACTCTACGTATACTACTGTACATATATATGAACAATTCTGCTACCGCAGCGTGACGGTCAATCTCATGGGCTGTTATGATCCGGCAGGCTATGGTGACGAGGACTTCGGTCCTTCCAGGTTCAACCATGTCAGATTAGCAAGTAGCAGCAGCCAAACAAAAGTCAGTTGCAGTCGTTGTGGATAATGCCGGTGTGTTGTATTCTGTTTCGGCACAACGTTTGTTCTTGCCTGGTCTGGTTATATGTGTTCAACTTGTTTGTCTCTGCAATACTATTGTTAGATTCATACATGCGTGGCTGTTGAGCCTGTGCACAGCTATTACAATTTGGCCGTTGCTAGTGGTCGACGATATTGTAAATGTATACAGTTATGTGTGTCACTCACTACATTACGGTACAGGCTTTTGAACTAAGTGTTTTGATTGAGGGTCCTAATCGTTCTCCTGTCTTGTCCTGGGCATCCAGACAGTATCCAAAGCACATGTAAACAGTGATTATATAACGTGAACTAAATATCATATTGCATCAGCTATCGTGCCCTATCTGTTGTTTGCGACAGAGTTGATAGGCAAAACTATGTTAATGCCAAACCTTACTACTTTCCCTAAATTAATAACCCCGCCAGCACGAATCCTAGGTCAGACACTGCTCACCCGAGTCTAGTAACACCAACATCAACCTGAGACACGCCCGAGGACGCTTTCGGTTAGACCATGAAATGTGAGCACGCTGCTGGATCGATGTAACACCACAGGACGATCGAAACGCCGAACCGCCCAGACGGCGATAGAACTGAGCCCCTATGTTATCGACGTAGCAGCCTTGAGTGAGATAAGGCTTGCAGGCAAAGGTAAGTTCTGAGAAGCATGTACTGGGTATACCTTCTACTGGACAAGTTACCCAGCAGACGGTGCTTAGGAACGTGATACCTGTCTTGTAGTCGCTGACCACAACAATACTGTGATGATAGGCGAACCGCTCGGCAGCAGCGCTCGAATCCTGTCCATGCGCATGTGATTCGGTCGTGATAAGCGTACCATATCTGTTAATGTTTAGGGTCTAACAATGTGTCACATTGTTGATATAAAGGATCAGTCCTATGTCTAGCCCTCCACCGGTGAGTGACCGACTGTTCGTTCTGGGTAACCTGAACGTTTGAATTGGGTGCAACTCGGTAACTTAACCGACAGTCCTCGGACCCTAAGACACTGGTTCAGTCAATGAGAACGGTGGTCGTCTGCTACACCTGTGTGTTGCTCACGAGCTGACTATCACAAACACTCAATTTAAAGTGGATACGAACGACATCATAATGTGGACCCATCCATGAAGCAGTCAACACCGTTCGTTTGACAATGTAATTATATGACAGTGCTAAATTAGTGAAGTATATATTACGCGAGTGATGCGCTGGGCTGAATGTAGCACCGATCATGGACTGGTCAGGACCAAGTTGTTTATCCATGTATGCCAGCCTGTTTATTGTAGATCATCCGGACAACGACAGAAATTAGATATCAAACGATTGCAGAACTGTGCAACGAGAACCGCTTTCCAACGTGTCTGCAAGACATCGCTTTATCTGCCACCCCACAGAGTATGTGATAACGGCTCATAAAAAAGATCACGGTAGCAACCACCGAGACGATCGGTGTCGAAAGCCAGAAAGGTCCGGAGTGGTTCAACGACAACAACGCGGTTATCTCCAGCTTTGTATGAGAGAAGAATGCAGCGTTTGCCGCCTTCACAATGGATTCGGTGTCTTCGTTGTCAACTGGCCAAATGTGTTCTCAGGAGCAGGGACGATTGGTCGAGGAAGCTTGGTGGGCAGGCAATCGTCACTAATACACGGAGCCCTACAATTCCCTTGAGGCGATTTTCAGTCCGTCCGTCTAATCTATCAAGGCACTGATTGACGTGGACAACGACGTTTCTTGCACCCAGCCAGAGGATATCATGAAAATCTTACGCACACACCATCGACTAAGGGCAGTGGATGGTCTGCTGCAATAAACCGTCAAACTGTGACTTGTTGTCGCTTCGGATTTGCCAGAAGTGCGAAGGGCGACCAGATAACTGCGAAGTGGGAAAAACCGTACGCAAGAATGAATGGCTTGATGAAATTCTGAAGAATGTCGGACGACTGTTGAAACACATTTTGCCCCAGCTGATTCACTTCGTCTGGGAGCATGGCAAAATGACACGAGATTTCAAGAACTATCTGATAATACCTTTGTTTAAAGCTGAGAATAGCAAGCAGTGCACCAACAGCTATCGCAGCATCAGTCTGCAAAGCTGCACAGGCACAGCGTTTGCAAGAATCCTTTCGAACCGACTGGATGTGGACGTTTTGGAGGTCAATGTTTCCGAGGAGAAGTGTGAATTCCGTGTAAGTTTTAGTACAGTCGACCTGGTGTTTGATGCTCGACAGCCCTAGAAGAAGTGCCGGGAGCGCAATCGGCCGCCGTATGACCTCTTCGTGGACTTTGATTCCGTGGATTCCGTGGATTTTTATTCCGTGAACCGCGCGACGTTGTGAATGGAGATTATTAAGTTTAGACGTCCAGCTAAATTCATCAATTTGATTGGAATGTTGCACGTGAACATGAAGGCAAAGGTGCAATCGTGCGGATCGACTTTCGATGATTTTGACATTGTCACTGACGTGAAGCGCAGCTGTGTGTCAGTCCCAGAGCCATTCAGTTTATGTATGAGTGCCATGCTAACGGGACTCGTGGGAGGACGGCGTTGAAGTTGAGTACCGAGCGGATGGGTGCCCACTGAATATTCCACATTCCGGGACCCCAAGCCAGCCACAAGCCTAAACGATGCGCATGCTTTCGTTCGCAGAACACAGCGTGCTGTTTATACAAAGTGAAGGAAAACTACAGCTACTAGCCGCTACTTCTGCTACCGTGGCACCCAAGATTAAACTGTATATCAACAAAAGTAACGCGTTTTCTTTATTTAAGCCTTCATCTGGGCGGAGGTGCTATTCCTGCACCTACATCTTGGGTTCGAATCAATGGAGACGTTATCAACAACTGCTTAGACTTCTGCTACTAGGGTAGCAGGTTGTTGGAAGATTTATTTGGGGATTCTTAGTTAAGACCTGGTATGGCGAAGGTTATTGCTGCTTTCGAACGCCTCGAAAGACGTGTGTGGAAAAATCCCAGCCTGAAGATGGCACTAGGCTCTGTATCTACTGCTCACTGGTGCTTTCTATACTACTGTACGGCGTTAAAATATGGACGTTATGCCGGTGGAAAGTGCGCTATCTGAACCATTTCAGTTTTCAATGTCTTTGACTTACGTTGGCCATTAGGTGGTCCGATATGGTTCCGAACACTGAGATGCTGCGGCGACAGAACGTAGACGAGATGGAAGCCATGCGGATGCTTAATCAGCTTCGTTAGTTATGTCACATCAGTCGAATGAGCAACGATCGTATTCTGAAGCAACCATTATAGGGGCAGATGAAATCAGGTAAACGAAGTCCTATTGATCAAAAGCGGAGATACTAGGATGTTACATAGGTAAGTCTTTCGTGTTACAACATTGACTTTAGACGTTTGGAGGATCTAGCTTCGAATCGGGCGATCTGGGTAAATATAATTCAGACGGGTATTCGGGGATTCGGCGAGTAATTAGTTCGCTTCCTTGATCTAAGAGGCGCGGTCGTGGTGAGATGACTATATGATGCTGCGATGTGTGCTGCTACGAATGTGCTGGCCGTTTGGGATTAGTGGGCGAACAACGTATTCATAGTACGCTGTCTGTAAAAAGACAGTGGGCATGTTGGGCTCAAGTGGACTTTATCAGTTATACCCATTTCTTCTTGATCACATAAATCAACGGCTACCGTCGTTTGAAACTCATCCGCTCAACTTTTCAGAAACCTGGTTGTCTGTGGCCTACCACCTTTTCTTTCCTTCAGCGTTGTTGGTGTACTGTGTGGTGAATGCTTTGTGTGTTTTCTTTCAGTACAACGTTGCATTTTACTTCTCCTCCTATCCTATCTGCAATAAAACAGCAAGTACTTCTATACCGAACTACTTCTTGCGTTACATTTTCAGTATTTTTTCCTCAGGTTAGATCTCACTCTAGAAGTTTGTCCGCTTATTTTTCGAGAGATAAGGGTTTCATTTTTGAGCTAATCTGTGGAATGGTTAACCAGCATTGGCCGGCTGGACTCAAAAGTTTAAATCACCCACCCACTGGTATCATTTCCGAACTAGTTGCTTGATATGGGAGCGGAATTAAAAGTGGTGCAACGCATACCATTTGTGGTAATGGTTATGCGTAGGTGTCTTTTGGCTTCGGTCACTTCGACGAGCTAATCCAAACCAGGTGCCGCGAACCATGATGCTGCCCGATAATTGCGTTTACGTGTGTGGTCAAGCCAGTCTGAATAGAAAAGATGATGGCTCTATTACTGCGGTTGAAGCAAGCAGGGTGCATATGTGTTTTTCGCGTGATAACCGTGGTGACCTAAACAGAGGCCGCAATGTTATTGACATTTTGATTTGTCGTGATGCTAGTACCTAGGCTAGTACGCCCAAAGTTTCCACAGCCCTATGTTAACGCGGATCTGAAGTCGTAGTAAGAAGATGGTGAATCTGAAAACGAACTTTATTTATTGATTTACTCACCGTTAACAAACAGATTTCAACGCAACAATTAAAGGCCCTAGAGAGCTGGAAGTGAGAGAACCTTAAGCACAACCACACGACCGTCGCCAGAGGAGACGATTGTCAACGGGAACTCCAGTCAATCTTCAGAATTCAAACAAGCGTTAGATTGGTTGGGCGGCGTTATCAATGGAAATGGCTAAAACATAATTATCTTAATAAATGTAGTCTTCGGTAGTGAAGATAGCGAGGATTCACCATACAGACACGAGTAAAGCTGCCATACTCACGCCAACACATTAACTTTGATGTGAGTGGTTTGTAGTACAGTTAGATTCACAAGGTAATGTGACAGTTACGTTGGTACCGGTAAGGCAACTATCACGTCGCAAGGAGTTTATTATTTTGGGGAATTTGAAGGTGGTCTCACTATAGACTCATCTAATTATCATTAAGAGGAACACATCATCAGACCCAATTTGGGTTCGGATATTCTGAAAAATTGTTGAATGTTTTTTAAAATTTAAACCGCTATTGGGATTCGCCTGTATAACCCACTTCTGTGCGTCCAGAAACGTTTTGTTCAGACTTTGGACATGTCTTGGCCATCCCCCACCCTGCTAGCCTATCAAGAACCACTGTTCAAGCGGGTACTTGATGCAATGTGACATTGAATTGACTGACCTCATTAACCACCCAGATGATGAATCACTGAAAACGAGCCTGTTCGCTATACAGTATTTTTCAAAATCAAAAACCGTCAACCGTCGTAGCACTTCCGTGTTGAACTCATTCACTATTTTTCATCACTGATAGGTTAGTGAGATATACATTACATTCGCTGAAGCAGGTCAGTAATTCATATCTTACCCTCAAACAATGATTTGTCTTGCAATTTCCGAACAAGTGAAACGACAGAAATTTATTTTTTAACCGTACATAGTTTCGGGGTACATTTTTAAAAACTCACTGCCTTGTCTGGATTACTTGCTGATTGTAGATTTGAAACCGCATTTGAGTTGATAAATGTTGTGTCAGTGCAAAACGTCCGCCGATTTAAGTCACTGATTAATAAGCGAATTTCCAAATGTTTTTAAACAACCAGTTTACTTAACATTACGTTTTAATGCCCGAATACCAGTGAAACTATGGCAACATTGAATGCTTTATAGTAGTCAACTAGACCATATGCTCCAATTAGGAGTTACTAGCTACACTCGTACATTTTCAAATTCAGCAGTCTAGAAATCGTCGTTACTCCATATGGATCCATAAGAAATTTTGTACTTTTGTAGTAGCAGTCCCTTCAGAGCTGAGAGGAATTCGGTGGTCCATCTGACCACAAATTATAAGACGTATTCCCCGACAAATTCTTCACGTTAAGGAGTTCAACTAGTAGCAGTAATGCTTGTGCCATTTCACACGTCACATGCCTGCAATTGTTCGCTGTCCTGTAGGAATCGCAGACATGCCCGTCTATCTGCACACGTTTGTTGCTCGATCTGATAAAAGCGTGATTTGGCAAAACAGACGATCATAAGCACAGGTATACGCGACACTCGAAGGCTGGTTGTGGGATTACGTGGAGGTGATAACTAGGGTCATGTGCAACGCAGTAACAGCACGCGTGTGTGAAAACGAAAAACATTCGCGTCGTCGGTGTTTTATAGTTTTACCGCATTACCAATCAAACAGTATTTTGAAGGGCACTGGTCGCTTAGGCCTATAAAGAACTACCTTTCGTTCATTTGCTCACAATATTCCCGTGGACCATGACGCCCAACCCATTTGTTAACATCGTTATAGAATATTGCATTCGTCTCTCTATCACCTTAAAATATCGTGGGGTGACACCGCTTCAAACAGACGATGACAGTGATTAACTCCGACGAGGAAGATGGTAGGAAGGTGTAAAATAATTCCAACCTATTTAGTCATGTCAAATGAGTGTTTCAAGCACTCATTGTCAATTGTAAAAAAGTTTTCACTTTAAATATTGCACCTGTCGAAGTTTGTCTGGCACTTTTGTGATCTTTTGTTTGGTATGATGCAGAGCGATAAATCCTTTGAGGCATGTTTGGTTTGTTTGTAGAAAGCCTATCCTCAATTTGCCTTTATTCGTCTTTGTTGTGTGTAGTAAACGATCATGAGGAATTTTGGACCATAACCCCATATACAATGTTTGCTCCCTTCCTACTTATAACTACCACTGTCTCTCTGTTAAAACTTCCTCCTTGATATTGTTTGACACGTTCTCATATTCATCTGTACCCGATTGTTTTTACGAGCTCATTTCCCGTTGACTCGTGGCTATTTGTGAGCACGTGCTTAGCTGCAGCGTTTTGAACTCCTTTGCTTGATAATTTGTATACCCGGTTGATTCACATTCAGAGTGAAATAGTACCTTTGTTGTAATTTTATTGGACATTACTGTATAAACTCCAATAATTACGATCGCCTTTTTTGCCGTTTTTAGACTTGGAAGATAGTCTCGTTAACCCCGCCGTCTGAATAAGCGTTATTGAAATTTTCGACTACACGTTACTGAATGAATTTCCCTAATTCGGCGGGAGCTAGTTAGCATTAGTATTACGAATTTCTGTTAGTGACCAAATTATACCTGACGTGGGTTGACGTCCGCATATCTCATACATGCCAAGAACGTTCCGCCGTTTCTGTGAATCACTTAGCTGTACTATGACTGTATAAGAATACTATGGGCGCAGAGGTATTGATATGTTATCTAGGAGCTACGCACACTCAGGAACGTTGCAGATTATAATTTGCAGTTTGTTGTCGCGGTCGTAAAAACAAGCATTCAGCTTCATTGATGAATACCGAAGGACTGTCTTTTACAGTTGCTAATTCCGACAGACGCGTTGTGGTTAGTTTTAAAATCAAGAATCGTATCACGGGTTTCGTGGGCAAGGGTGTTTTGTGTAACTCGCAGCCTTCAGAACGTACGTCTGATTCTCAATCCGCAATCAGCGAAACTGTGAGCCCAAACAGTGTGTTCGATCATACGTTTCGTTTTAACAATCTTAGTCTGAAATATGACACCATTATTGTGATTTTGAAGCTCAATTATTTGAGCAGAATTTAGCAAACCAATGGGTCAGCTGTTAAAACAGAGAAGCATGGGAAGGTGCGACAAGAGTATAGGCGAAGCTACTCATGTGGCACTGATCACCGCAATGCTAATGTGTGCGTACCCCCCAGTTTCAGCTCCATAATAAGGGAAATTTTAAGTAGTACTGCCATCATTTACATGCTCATCAGAATCCCACAGGTTTCCTTATTCGTCCATCTGTTAGATCAGGGAACCCTTAAGACCAATTTGGTTTCATCTTATAGCGTTCGATTTAATACAGTTTGAGTAACGATCTTGTTAGGAACAGGTCAACTTTCTATTCCAGGAACCTGGTTTTAACATTTCAACTGTTATTAAGGTGGCATTGATGCATCACTTGCTGATTTGCTTGTTAATTATGCATCCGTTAAGAAAACAAATGCATTTTCCTATTGCATACGTAATGATTCCTCAAAAATCGATTGATGGACGGGTAGACGATAGGAAAGTAGAACGTCAAAGGGAGTAGGCGAGACGATGTGGTAGACACACACCGCCTGTGATGCTCACTATCAGCGTACTCATATCAAAGTCAACAGTTTATTGGATATATCTTTTAGTGCAGGTGACGGGAAGTGAAATCTGATTGGCGGTTAACTGTGTTGACTTTGAGCAGAGACAGCAAATTAAACAGTAAGGTCAGTGAGTCTGAGGTTAACCGAATATCAGTTTTCTATTATTTTCTTGCTTCACGATACCCTCTTATCGTTTCGACTTAAAAAGAATGCACATGAAGGTTCCACAACCGATTCAACTATGGTTCAACAAATTCAACACTCGAAAAATGGTCTCACTGGACAGAAATACCGGTCCACCTGAGGCTGGTGAACTGTCGAATTTTTTGTTGACCAAAAGATCTAATCCACTACTGTTAATTGGCCTGAACAATCTGATCATGGAAACGGTTTCCAGTTATCCACCGCCGGACGGAGCACCGGAAGTCATGATCAAATTGTGCAGTCAGTTTATTATGTTTTATCGACAACCAATTGAGGAGGTTCGATTGATAACGATAGGAACAATACCCTCGCTGATTTACGTTTATTTATATTTACTCGGTAAGTTCAAACCTCGGTCGAAAGAGACGATAATTTTGTTAACTTTCTATAAAACGTTTGCGAGTGATACGTGTTGACACACTAATTTAATTTGAATTTTACTAACCTTTATAGGTGCGTATTTGCGTTGTCAGTTGAAGAGGAAAAATTTCTCAATCAGAATAACTTTAGCCCCTTTATTTCAACTTCAGTGGCCAGTAGACTCATATTAGAGGACAGCGCGTTAGAGTACTATATATATATGTATATGTATATATATCTGCATCAAAACCGTTGTAGTGCGTAGAAAGATAATGACAAAAATCCGGAGGGTACAATTAGAATACGAAACATGAAAGCAACCTGAATAAGGACACTGGTTTCAACCTACCTATGACAACCTAACACTCTAACGGTATGTACTGCTCTGAGACAAAATCGACAGATCGATTGCAGTGAAGTAGTAGGACCACAGTATATATTTTGACATCGTACAAACCACAGGAAAAATGCAGGAAGGAACATCGCAGTGCAGCATCATCCATAGTGGTCCCTGCTACTTAAAGGAACTGAGCATTAACGTCTGTGGCAGCCGAGGCGGTTTGGAGCCGAATACCGCATGCAAATGAGTGGTTTTATTTCTCGTCTTGTTTAAACGCTTAACCCATATGTTGCTTTGTTGAACAAACAACCCTTGTGACATCCGAGTTCTTGGAACACGACACGGTAAGCTCCTACGAAACCAAAATTTCCCGTTAAATTCACCAACTTTGGAACTAAGGGTATGCTCTGGTGATCATCTGGTTGCCACTTTCATCCCCAGTTAGTTCGAGCGAAATACATTTGGTTTGAGAACTGTTGTTTGCTACTAGTTAAATATGTCAGAGACATTTAGTAATATATCTAATAATACCTACGTTAGAAAGTATATCCCAATACGTGGATTCGAGATACCTTCATTACCGTGGTTAACTGGTAAGTTGCTCAGTTTTTCAAGAAACTATACGACCGAAATATCTTTACCAGTCCCTCCATAGTTTGGTAGAGTTAAGGCTAATAAAGTGGCTTCCTGCAAAAGTCCGCACAGGCTGTTTGATGACACTATCACTTATCGTACGTTGTCCACCGTGGGGTTGGCTAATTCACAAATAGCTGGTTGCCTGAACTGAGTGCGAGTCCCCTCTAAACGTCGACGGCCGCAAGGCTTTTTAGTGTACGTACAGCAGACGCTTTGAAGACTGTGGTTGACTTTAAAATAGAGCCTGCTTTTGAATAATCCACAAGACGATTTAGTCGATCTTGAATTTCGAACAAGGTTATATTGAAGCTTTGTTCTGAAAACCTCCGGAGATCCATACAATAAATTATGCGGTGGGACACTCTATGAACACGAAGGCAGACAGTAATAAACTATCATCTAAAGGAATAGGTGCCATCGAAATGATGTCTATTGTCAGTTTGATCTTAATTTGAGCCAGCGAAGCACTTCTCTTGGTCTACTTTGGAAAATATTTAGCGCGGTTTCTGAAACTACGAATCCAGGGCGCTTTTGGGTAGTTGGAATTTCGTAGTTGTGGCCAGTTGGTGCGTTTTACTCTCGACTTCTCCTTGGATTGCTTAGACATTCATTAACGAAATAGTGAGTAATATTTGCAAGAAGGTATAGTGCAACCAGCCCAAGTAAACAAGCAACAACTTTCTATTGAAAAGCCCATGGGGTAGCACTCCATTTCCCATGAAATCTAACTGTTAGCATTAGAGCAGGCAAAGTGTTCTATAACTCTCAAAGCGTAATGTAAACATTTCATAATAATGAAACCTAAATAAAGTCAATCCTCTTTTTCCCAAAAATGATATATGTGTAGTCAGTGGTGATAGGGCATGCTAGGAAATATAAGCCAAACTTTGTATTTAAACCTAATAGCGTATGTTAAATTATCTGGAACTTTTAAACAATGACGTGTTGTCTGGTCCGTAAGAACAAACCGCCTACCGTATTGTAAACTGGACCTACGTGGGACAATTATCTAAAAACTTGTATCGTTCAGTTTTATTAGATATGTGTGGACTTCTTTCCAGAAACCCACAAGACGAGTATCCAACAGATAATAATATCCACTTGTAGGAGGCCAGCTTTAGATCCAAGACTAACTGGTGCTGCACTTGTTTGACAGATCCTTCAGAACTATTGGTACATGAAATGGAATGTATGTTGTGGAATATTTTGTGTCCTAGTGAGCGTAACAACCCTGAACTTTATCAGTGTGGCAGAGACTACGTCCATTCAACTTATTGGGAGATGTGACAGTTTTAAACAACAGTAATAAGGTTTTTCACGGTAAATATTCTCCAGTCTCACTTTCATGTATGCCACTCAGTAATAGCGTTGTCCTCAAAGGACGTCAACACACAGAACTGGACAGAACAACATTTGAACCAGTAATCTTTATTTCACGAAGCAGGAACGTCGGTCTCATAAGTGTCGCACTTGGTGGTATGAAGTCGGTTGTTTACTCCCCTGACTGCAGTGGTACAATCAATCTCAAGATCAATCTACTCTAGTAGTTATAAGAGTACAAGCGTTTCTAAATTTGCATTTTAGCGGGTGACCGCAAATACTTCAATCTCAGCATGACGACTATCGTATCCAGGCTACCTCAAACTCAGTTGCTAATTCAAGTATGATACAAGTCAAATACAGTTGGTTTGAGTGTGAATCCCGAAGATTTAATAGATGGATAAGAGTTTCGCACCTTTGGTAGTCATGAGATTTATCATGCTTATCGGACCGCTTGGGTTTTACAAAGTCGCATCACTTGTTTTATTGGCAGATAACAGAGCACTGTTTACAGGACATATGGCTTAGTGACTAAAAACTGCCGCTTAAACCACAAGGGTTTCGAGTTCGAACTTGAATCCTGCTGCCTCTATACAACGATTTCAGACAAGGAGGACCCGGTAGTGGGATGTGAGCGTGCATATAACAAAAAGTTTACTATAGATTTCGACCCTCTGTTAATTCCTGAGTAATTGGGAAATGAAGTGTAGTGTATTAATTTATTTAAAAATTTGCTAACAAATGACATCACTTAACACATTTCGCCACCGACATTGAAGAACATTTTATTTAACCTGGCTTTTTGAGGAATTTTGGTAAACACAAACACCGTACCACATCACAATCAGGGTTTATTGAGTAGGAAAGGTCTGTAGTTCAGTCGCTTCTAAGTCATGTATCATTTTGAATAAGTGACTACGAAGTCGAACTCAAACTTGAAATTCCAGTACACTTAGTGACGAAAGGCTCTGCAGACAAACTATGCCAAACATATACTACTAATGGTGCGTGAACGTTAGTTTATAGTTTTGAATCCTTATTCAAAGACGTTAAGGTCTATCATCGACTGATAACACAACACACATGAAGTTGTCGGATTTAATACCATCTTTTCAGTAATGGAAAAATAAAGATGTCCCAATACAACCGTTTGTTTACCTGTTCGTCCATCTAGAAACAAAGTCAAATTGATTCTCTAGTCTGCCGTACTTTTAATCGTTGTGGTCGATTAGAGGCGATGTGATTACTGGATTTGTGATAGTTTCGTTCAATCTGATCTTCCCAAAGCGGCAGTGTTACACAACTACCACTATTACCAGTTCGGTATGAAGTGTACGCATCCACAGAGTGAGTACTCCCATACTAAATATCAACCGTTGTTTTTACATTACTAGTCCACCCTGTTATGTGGAACATTTAAATAAATAATGTTGTCCATGAGAATAGGCGATATTAAAGTGTTTCTAAACGACGTCATCACTTTTAACAGGTCAATTAGCCAGAGTAATAAAGGCTGAACATAATCTGTAATCTACCAGTTCGGGTCAGAGTTGAGAGAGGTCTGTTGCATTCCACAACCCCGCGAACAAGAAATTATCAAGCTTTGAAAACAACTTGTCTTGTAGTGTTGACGTTCAGCTCACCTCGTTCATATTTGTAAAAGGAGGCAACTAATTAGGATGTTTCGACTTGTGTGGTCTTGTCTTAAAGTTTAACTAAAAAGGCAAAGAAAGCACCAAGCAAAATTAAGGGGTGTGGTACGTCTCATGAAAGTGAATAAATTGAAAACACCATTTACGAGCTCAGCATAAATATACACCCCACATAGAAGAAGGCAAGTAGCATTTACTGCCTCGGGTCACTACTTTTCTTCTACAAAGTAATTCCAATATGACTGTTGTTGGACCTGTCGAAGTTTGTCTGGCACTTTTGTGATCTTTTGTTTGGTATGATGCAGAGCGATAAATCCTTTGAGGCATGTTTGGTTTGTTTGTAGAAA
>LUCH01005464.1:8809-34082 GCA_013368495.1 Paragonimus heterotremus | reverse complement strand
CTGTGTTTGACCATCGTTGTCTTTGCCAGTTGGCCCATATTAAGTGGACTAATCGCGTGAGCAATGTGGCTGTTCGCCGATGCGTATTCCGGAATGCCAGGGATGCGCGATCAATTGGTCAACTAATTACGTTGCACAGCTTGAGATGGTTGTGTCATGTTCTCCGTATGCCAGCTGATCGTTTACCGTACCGAGCATTATATACTGAGATCACCAACAATTGGGTAAAACCGCGTGGTGGTCAAGCAACAACGTGGTCACGCAATATGAAGAGCTTGACTGCTCCATTGAGCAAAGTGGGTAGGTGTCACATGCCTGGATGGGTTCCTCGTGATCACTCAAACCACTGGCTAGAGACGCTATCCGAGATGGCGATGTGTCGCAGTCAATGGCATACCTGTACGCGTATCATTTCTAGTTCATCTTCTTAGTCTTTTTTTTAATAAAATAATGTTCAACCTTAACGTTTTTTTCTAAGATGTTCCACGTCACTGTTGAGGTGAGCGGCGGCCCGAGCCACAGTACCTTTTGGTAAGGCTCATGACTGTTATGATGATGATGATCAGCTTGAGAGAGAAACTCTGATCTTGGGATTGTCAATTATGGCCAACAGAACGGTTACCATGTTCCACACGGCTTTACCATAGGCGTTGATTGGTTTATAATAATCAACATGCTTCTTGACCTATTCTGTTACCTTGACGTAGCCAAGCTTGTGCTCTGCATTTTTCCGAGGACTTCGGTTCTACTTGATGCTCCACTGTGTTTTTGTTTTCTTGTCTCGTATTCTCTTGTGTTTATTTAATCTATTCCTTTATGCCCTCTTGTCGGGACCACAAAATCCACGGGCATGGCTCAAAGCTGAAAATGTTCAGGATGCTGATGGTGCATTGGACTACGAGATCGTGATCGTTCGAGTTGTAGAATGGTTCATGGTCTAATCATAAATCGGTGATCAGATTTATTCCTTAAAAAATGAAGGGAATCAATTAATGAAGGCTTTTCACTTTTTTGTTAGTGTTAGAGCCATTCAGAAGGTTCGTTGTTGAAACCTACAGTTGCTTTGTGGTTCATAACTTTCTCCTGGATTATATCAGTGGTCAGCGATGCAGTTCGTACATTTCCTGGGTAGTTTGTAATTTGAGCTTTCAAAGTTCCTTAGGTAATCAACCTGAGGTTCATCAATTCAATGATGACTTCGGACCTCGTTTTTTAGCGTTTCCTCTTGATCTCATAAACATCCTCACCTCGAAGGAAGTTAACGAATGGAGCTCTCTTTACGGAGGCTCTATGGAACGCGTGGAGTTGAAAGCGCTTTTGAAGGAGTTAACGTCCACCTACTCTCCAATGCACTGAGGTATTTGGGTTTGAGGTTAGTCGCCAGACTCCTGTTGTAAGCGTGCAATTGTTGAAAATGGCAGTAGAAGAGCGTACAATGTTATGGACTAGTATGTCGTTGTGGACTTGTGAACACAAAACCGGCAGATTTGTTCAGAGTATGTCCACTTCTCTTTCATCATCATCATCACCACCATCGTAGGCACCAATACATTAGTGGTTCAAACTGATGCTTAAATGTCAGAAGTACAAATATTTACCTCTGTTTGAACACTTTTGTAATCTCTTTCAGTCTGTTACCAACGTAATAAGTTATGTTTGTTCCTCGGATTACGCTGCTAAAGCCACCATGGATTACAGTTTCACAGTCGAACCTCAGTCGTTCTATATCGACCACTCCGTCTTTCCGAAGGCAGCCGCCTCATGACCGACAACGTTACAAACGCCACCACCCAGAGCCACGACACTCGGTGCCATTTATTGATGATGCCCCACTGGGCCATTTGCCACGTAAACCCACTTCCATTTCCGGGTTGTGGGGTTCAACCGATCCACTTATGAAATCACTCAGGTATGTTTGTTTTTTCTTCTTGCAGGCGACTCGAAAAATTATTTCCAGAGTCTGGGATAGAGATGTGTCCATTATCTTAATAAGCAATCGCCGTAGTTTAAGGTATCTCACCGTAACGACAATAGGCAAGACAGTTCCGTTCCGAGTAACCTACCTTCAGCTTCTGTGTGATTTAGTCTAAATATTAAATTAACGGAAGTCAGCTGGACTTCGTGTGGCATTGCTAAATTAACCGTGCACATGCCTGCTTCGAATGCGTAATAGAAGTTTATATTGCGGTGGAGTGAACAACAGGAACTCAGAGACTTTCCGGCCGCTTTAAGTAAAACACCAAAATTCAAATATTATCCAACGTTTTACCCTATCGGTAACTAGTTTAATTACCACTCTCAACTATCATTGTCTCTTATCAATTGTCTTGGCGAAACTGGTTTTGTTAGAATATGTAACACTTACGTGTGTACGTTTGCGGATATTATCAAACCTATTACAATATGCCATACGCTGATATCGTGAAAATGAAAATGAAGAAATCGAGTTTGAAAAAACAGTTTTACAACAAGAATACCACTAAATTTGATTCCGTGCTATTACTGACAGCGTGTCTATTTCCTTGTGTACGTCATCTTTATGATTCCCGTCAAGGAGCCGGCGAAGCCTTTCTTAACCACTCGTTCACGTCAAAGTCTCTCTCTCTGGCTCATTTCATACACTGGTCGTCTGACTGATGCGTTTAACATGACACACAAGTCGTGCAAAAGCGTACAGTGCAGCATACACTTTACTGTTCCTGGAAGAACATGCATAAACAGTCGACATGGAGTCTAAAGTGTTTATTGTTGTTCTCCATTGTTCATTATCGTTACAGTGTATTGACAGTTTTTGTCCAACGAATTCACTACCCTTACTGTAGCCTGCAAAACGCATAGTGCGCTGCCTTCGTTTTTTGAACAAGAAGTTTTTGGCATGTTTTAGGTGCCCATCATGCGAGACCGGCGAGGTGACTATAAGCACTGTTTTATTGTTACGAAGTATAATTTGACCTACTTACCTGCACATTTTACTTTTCTTATTATTTACCGAATCTATTTCGGAATCGGTGTATTGCATTCCTGTCTAGCTTGCCGCCTTCTTTTCTTGAGACAGATTTAGAAACGGAGAAGAACTGAAGCGGTTACCATCTACTTTTGAGAAACTTCAAGAGTTATATTACATGGAGAATAATATGTGGTTTCATTCTTTGGATCTACCACTACAATATCCGGAAATGTTAGAGTTCATTCAGCAGCTTACTCGTACAAACCTATACGGCATGGATTTAGAAATTCGAGAGAGTTCCATTGTGCATCAGTATCTTACTTACGCCTTAACGGAAGGGCTCATTCATCTCAATCAACCTCCGGTGAATCAAACAAGTTCAGACTCGGAAACGATCGCCATGCGTTCCAAAAAGCGTTGCACACTGATTGCTGCCTTTATGGAGGCGCTTTATCAAGGTTGTTGTCGAGGTGATCTTGCCCCACACCTGGTACGGCAGCCACATCATTTAGATGAACGGGCCACGGTGGAAACGTTCGTGAAACGATCCTATCCGAAAGAATTGTTCGTTTGTTGGAATGATATAGCGGAAGATTTGTACGAGGATGCGAACGAAACTGTCTTCGATACTTCCGAAAACGTTGTGCGATACCGTATTCGTGCTGAACTAGCTTGGCAGTTGCGCGGCTCAGAACCTCTCAAGCCGGTATGTGTTCCTCATTGGTACACTGCGTTTGACTACAATTGTGCCCTTGTCAATAGTAACCTTTTCTCTTGAGTGCCCGTCATTTTTTTTAACGGATTGCGGGAACGGATCTTATTTTTTTCCAGGTATTTTTGTCAAGTTGTTTCTGTTGCCCATCTTCGTCTTTGGCCAAGGTCAAGTGACTCCGGGTTATCAGCTTTAATCTTACGACTGGTCCGTGGAAGTTGGCTCGTTACAATCAGTGTTGCGAGAATTATCATGTGATCCATTTGTTTTTCGTTACCAAACCACCTTAATGGCAACTTTTTTTCCGGATGGATATTGGAGAGGTGAGCGTGACGATGCCGTCAGTGATGCAGTTGTTTGGACTGTAAGTGCGGATTTTAAGATACCCCGAAGCGAATTCACAATTAGCACATCGCAACACAACGGGTAGGGTTCGTTCTGTCGGACTGGCTGAATATATTGAAGGTTTCTTCAGGAGAGCTTGTTCACGGGATCTGCTTTGAACTTCTTACAAATTACATTTTACTGACAATACGTGAAGTGACTGAATGAAGTTTTCAAAGTAATGCCATATTTGTACTTCTTCATGCGTTTCTTACGCACTACGACACATGATGGATTTCTTGACCATTGCAACCTCCAGATAGATCCTCCTTAAGCATTTGTTCGACCAGTTCGAATGAAAGGTAGGCAAGAAGGGCTACTCAATTCATTTTCAGAGCCACTGGTAGCTTTAAACAGAGGACAAAACATTACTTTACAGTGTCTGCTCAGTTATCCAATATTGAGTGAGACATGCAAGGCGTGTGCAGTAGTGCTGGCGAATAGTAAATCAATGAGGTTCCGTTGAATGATAGAGGGACAACTTGTTATTTGACCTTTTGGGGCTGCAATTTTTTGATGATCTGTGTTTCTGTAATATTTATAGTCATTTGAAAGTGAAGGTAGTATCCAAAACCATTTGTCCTATGAAAATTTTAGTTTGTGTAGGTTGATTAGACTGCCCTGTTAGGACTAGGTTTTTTACTTACCAGTACGTTTTTTTTAAAAAATTTGATTGGATGAATAAAAATGCATCACGAATTGTGTACTGTACACCTTCGCTTCTGTTATAAAAGTTTAGATATATCTGTTTGTTTCTTATAGTTGTCCAGATGCTGTTTGTTGCGACTTGATCTGTCATTCACGTTTATCCCTTCAATACCACTAGAAATCTTTTTTCTGTATGAATGCACAGTTACATTGGGACGTTCTATGGAGATATTCAAATCTAACGCCCACGACTTCTTTTTTATAGTTCGTTCCATGGGACGATCCCCAATGTTTACAGGATAGAGTACCACGCAGTAACTATCGTCCAGAGGCGTTTGGACTGAAACCCGTTGACTGCTACTGTTTCACCTGTATGCCACACACCGAAACGTTGGATTATTCGGAGTTTGCACGTTCTGTGGCAGGTATACAATTTGTTCTTCAATTTACCAAATTAGGCGTACCAACAGATCATGATTCACATGTAATATTCCGCCAAATAAACTTTTTGGTTATTTTATGCACATTGTTATCTTTTTGAGTGAAATCTTATCCTTCTGCCACTTTGGGCTAGTTCTCTTTTATTTGATTTACTCCATTCTGTCAGCATTGCTTTTATGTGCTTTATGGCGCTGTCGTTTACATGGTATTCAACAAGTCACAAGTGGTTGGTGTCGATACCACAAGAAGGGTAAAGGCTAGGAAAGTATCATGAATACTATATGAAAAAGCAGATAGGTGAATACAAACTCACAATGTAGGTGTCACTGACCACGATTTTTCGTTGCCCAACGGTTTCTATAACCATAGATGCTTGGTATCCTCGTGACCGCGGTCAGGAGGCAGCGAATGTTTTATTGAGATATTCTTCGAGTTGAAGCTTTTATGCTCCATGCTCAGATCATGCCCAGTAGTCACCGCTGTTGCTTTCAATCTGTTCCCTTTTTCTGTCCTTTTTCTTCTACAGGCTACTGGTCACACAGTCCGTTTTGGCAAGGCGATCCTTGTGAATTCGGTCTTTTGGGAGTTGTTGATGTTGCACATAGCGAAAAGATGCTGAAAGATCTTGCGCGAACTAGCCTACCTTCAGCTACCAAGGCCGATATCCGCATGCGTCATGGACTGAGCGAGGGGCTGTTGACCGCCTTCGCGTGGACAAGCGCTCAGGCCTACAATCAAGGCAAGGCAGTTGTACTGGTGGTTCTTTTCTTGTATGAAGATGACTGGGCCACCCACCCTTTTTGTTTCCGGTTTACTGATGGGCCCGATATAGTTCAGTGGTCATACTTGAGTTTTCTGGTTGAACACTTAAAACCGTTCATTCCATTCGGAATCGGCTGTTTCGCAGTATAAATCGGGTTGACCTATCTGTTGCATATAACATGGTGGATAGGTAAAATTATACCACTTCTGACCTCGTTCTCATCCTTCTGTTCACTCTTTCTCTTAAACTTCTCCCATTTTCAATGGCTATTTCCGGTAATTATTCTTCGGATCTCGCAACAGATAACCTATCTTATCAACACTGTCTAGGTTAGTCTCATCTACCATCCAGCCCTTGGTTTCCTTCGTCTCTTGCTTAGGTCTGGAATGCCAGTTTTCAACATGCGCACTCCGAAACAGACAGGTTGACAGACCTCCTTCGCTCGAACATCAGACTCGTTGAAAGTCGACATCTGCCGCGTTTCATAAACCAGATTCCAAGACGACAGTTAGCGTATGGAATTGACGACATCCACACTATCCGCTTGACAGTAATTGCACACTTCACTAAACTTTATCCCTACTGCTTGATAATTTATGTTAAAGCCAGTCTTAGACATCAATTCTTTAGCAGTTTTTTAAGTTGTGTTTACTTATGCCTCAAGTGACTATGATGACAGCATTGTCTGGGCTCATTTTACTCGGATCAAGCCGCTCTTAGACCGACATACAGTCCCGACAGACGTTTTGGGTTAGAGGGCTGAATACCCCAGTTGGCCAACTTGGTAGTGCCGTGTGTCATCTCGGTGTCAGTTGTGGGCTAAGTTTGCGTCGTGCGGATAATGGCGGATGGCTATTGTAACTGTATGTCGAACGCAAGGTATTCTTAGCAGGCATTACTGTTAAATATCGCTCACATCATTTTTTCATGCGACACTCCTTTTTCTGAAGCGGACCTGTTCTCAGGTAAGCCACTTAGCTGTTAGTTATAGATGATGTGGCTTGATACAGAACTGTCGCATACTATCACATTATCGCTCTATTTTTTATTCCGTTGAGCAACGAACACGACGGCCATCTGTCGAGAAACTAACCTAGCTGTCAGTAAAACGTTTATATCGAGTTAGCCTAGAATGATCAGCTGTTATGGCCTCTACTATCCCAATAACTGTTGGACCCGAATTCTATACACCATTTGGGCTGAAGATATTCTAGCATGTGACATTGTGTTTTGCGGGTTAAACAAATATTGAATCTAAAAACGCAGGGCTGTTAGATGGGATAATCCTCGTGGTAGTTCGTAGTAACTGAAGAAATGATATTTGCAAAAGGCTCAGACCGATCTTGGAGTCTGACTAATGGAGGACGGTAATGTAGTGGGAGCTAAGTCTGCATTAGTGAATACCGACAAATTCCTAGAGCTCATCCGTGTCACCGGGCGTCCATCTGTTAGTAGAACTATCCATCCGTTAGATGGCACATCCATTCGTGGTAAATTCAGGAGGTCACATAGAACACTTCGGGAGCTGATTCAGCTGTCCCGTTGTTTATTCTATTACAGCGACAAACTTGTAATGTGGTGCCCTGGTCGGTAGATTTAAAACCACCCATCAAAGCCGTGGTCTGTTATTGCATTCCCATTTTCATGGCTACTTGTCCAGTTGACCTCGTAACGGTGATTTACAAGGAAGGTAATGAAACACTGGTAGAGGCGTCGGTCCAGTTGATTCAACCAATATGGACTTCTGAGGTCATCTCTGGGCTCTAGTGGTTCCCGCATTCAAGAAGGGAGTCAGGCTCTCTTGCGGAAATCATAGGGAAATTGGCTTGGGTTCTAGTGTCTATCATATTTTGCTGGCTCAGTACAACTGGGGGAATAGATATTAGGGATGTACTGGCAAGGTTTCGCCCTGGACGAGGACGCATTGGTCAAATTTTCACTCTCCCCAGAGTTCTGGAGCAGCGTCACAAGAACTGCCGACCAACAGTGATCGTTTTTGTCGACTGTATGGTTAGGTTTGTAGTGGTCAAGACGATTTACTGAATGAACTAGGTAAATGCGAGTGTACCTCACTAGGCTATCGGTGGTAATGAAGTAGACTTATGAGACAAAATAGTTACAAGGTTCCAGCGAGTTACGGTGATCAAAAAGATTTGACTCACAGGCAAGTGTTCACAAATGTTCGAGATGACCACCACAATATTCCAAATTACCAGTATCCGGAAGTGGGTAATATCACGGAGTTGCCGTGGACTGCTGAAGCGCGATCCGAGATGCGACGATGTTCGTAGTACAACGGAGCTAAAAAATTGGATGATAAATCCGTGTAGTATCGTCAAACGACTGCACAATGGTGAGAAGAGCAGACCGATGTGCACAAAATTTGTATTGTATTACAAGGTCATTTTTATCAATTTGAACAACATGCAAAGGTGATACAAACGGTTGTTGTACAGAAATGAAGCATCGTTTGTATACAAAATAAGGAAATCTCCAAAAGTTCAACAGAGTTGGTTGGCGTACAATTTCACAGTCGCCTAAATTCGGGAGTGTGCCACACAAGCCTTTGAACATATTTCAGCTCATGCTAGAGTGTACAGTGAACTGTCCATCAGCCTCAGCACCAAGAACACCAGGGCTGTCCACTTTCTCCATTTTTGTTTAGTCTCGCCATAACCGAGGTAATGAAGAATTGTCTGCGACGCTGATAAAATTCCGGCTTGGACCTCCTACTTAGTGCAAGGCTGATTACTCTTGACTCTGCTGATGACCAGGTGTTGTTTAACAATTTTCAAGCAGCAGAGACAATGCCAGACGCTATTTCGCTGTGTGCCTAGTAGTTTGGAATGCGCTCTACAGTCTCAATTTGTGAATTGCTCCTGTAAAACCGGTGTGACTGTGCAAATTCATTCACCGGTGCCGAAATTATGAAGACTCAGTCATTTTATCTGTCAGCAGTGGAAGCAAGATAAATGAAATGGAAGTTCACATCTCCAGGTCTAAAGGGGTGTTCGCTTATCTGAGACGTATCTGGCGACAGCAACCCATTCGTTTAATGCTTTGAGTGGCCATAAAAGACGTGCTATTTTACGGCTTGGCAGCTTGACCACTCAGAGTAAGCGCTTGAACCGCCTTCAAATCTTTGGCAATATTTGCCTGCGTTTGCTCGGTCGCGTCGGTTGATACCAACTGGTAGGCAATGATGAGGTTAAAAAGTGGATTTTCGGTAGTGAATGTCAAACTAGTTTGTTCCTTCATTTTTTTTGTTCACACATATACAGAGGGATAGACCATGCACTGAAGATGCCAGTTAATCGTCTGCTACATCGAACACTTTTTACCGACACCACGGTGCGGGATGGATACGTGGTAACCTGACTTAGAGAAGTGAGATCATTTATCAAGGTGTTCGTTTCTCGCACTAGGGCTGTCATGGCTGACAGGTTTGTTACATGGGATGTTGACTAATCGGCCTCAGTGATCTGAGTTGTCTGTAAAGTAAATGCGGTTGATGACACAGTGCAGTTAGAAGCCACAAGAAAGCTGTCTCGATGATAAGTCTTACTTTCACTTCCTTCTTGATTCCGCTTTCATGGTGCAGATATCTCGATATCGAATGTTTGAGTTTGGACCCGAGTGTTTAATTTTTTAGATCCCACTCCATCCCTTTCTTTTATTCTCTATTTAAAGCCCGTTTCTTCGTTTCATAGTTGTATTGCAGTTAAGTATCGGTTTGAATTACTGATGCTTTACTGTTGAAGACGAGGTTTTTGGCTTTTAACTTGCAACATGTGAGGTGCCGTACACACTAGCGTATTAAACCATTCATGACATCAGTGACAAGTGCCACTGTCATTAATGGTTCCGTTAGATTGTCCCCCAGAAGTAAAGCAAGAAAACCGGATACCAGTGGAATGTCCAGTTACATGTTATGCATATTGTTGTGTTCGATTGGACTCTAAAGTAATGGGTTAACGCACTGCGTCGAACGTACCTTTGTGATACTGACAAACAACACCTCCTAATCGGCGCTGTTTATGACGTTGCTGCCAAATTTGGCGGAATGAGCATCCGTTCCGTGCGTTGCCGTTCTGGACAAAATTGTGCTGACTCTCCTCTGGCGTCTGTCTTCTGGGAGGCATTGAAGCTACTGTACATAGAGAACGCGAGAACCATAGTCATAACGAGACAAACCAATTACCATCTGATTTCTACAAAAGCACTGTTGCCCTCTACGTCTGTTCGAACTTCCCCGGATTAACCCCAAACCGCGCGGACGTTCCCTTTCGTTCGAGTTGATTGAAACAACTAAGTCATAACGTCGACTGTTATCGCACCAGTTTCTTTCATTTGTTATTATTTTTCGTTCGCTTCTTCTGTGACGTTCCAAGTCGTCTGCATAAAAAATTTGTGATGTTCATAGCCTCTGCGGGTAATGAAAAACAGCATTTCGGTAATCCTGTATCTTAGTTTATTGGTTTGAACATGGCTGGTCACTTTAATCCTTCACTTTATATGCTGCGCGACCGTCGAAACAGTGACCCAGTCACTTATTCCCATACCCAGTCCAAGTGTCTCGTGTGACGATTCATCATCATCAAGTCCGCAAAATATAGTTGCAGTAGTCTCTCTTCTAGGGGACCGTTGACAGGATTCGGCAAAGCCGGTCTTTTTTGGACGTGTTCAACCTAACCTGTGTGGACCGAATCTTCGAGCCTAACGTATATCAACATCCAAGTTAATCTGTCTTCTCCCAACTGTTTTATGTAGCTACACAAAACTACTTGGTCTGTTTAAATAAACGGCCAAACGAACGCAAGTTGTTTGACTATCTGAGCAAGTTGCTGCTGTGACTCAAAGTTTGTGAGCATGTGAGAAATTCAATAGAACCTCGCCGAATGCTTCACATTCTAAAAAGTACATTCGTTTAGTTCACTCGAGTTACGGTTGCTTCAAAACGCGTGCCGTCGATCTACGCTGCATATATAAGTTTGATGAACTGTCCTGCTTTGTATCCTATAATTTGTTTGCATTATTTATGTCTGACGACCCCTACACGCATAGTAATTTTAATCGAAGCAGAACCGCAGGATTCGGGTTGCAAATGAAAGAAAGGCTCTGAATATCCTACTTTTTATCCTTTTTTTTTCGGCTATACGTCTGCTCTAATTCTGACGTTAAATAGGTTGTTTATAGTTTTCGGGGCTGAGTACTTACGAAACGTTTACACGAGCGGATAGATGTTGTCGTATTTAAACTGACCGACGTTGATTCTTCGGAGGACCGAAAATGAATTAGTCTTGGACTTCGTGTTGTTTGAGACGGTGTTACAGTTTGGCTCATAGAGCACTTTCCAGATTTTCGGGTTGGTGTGGTATTGCTAGTATAATTCGGGTTTTCAGGTATTGTGTGGGTTTCTATACACGTGTTGAAATCCCAATTTACACCACTTCCCTTTGTGACTGTATGCCATCAGTAGCTGAGATTTATGATAATCAAGAGTGGAAATGTGAACCTTTTTTTTTTGAAGTTTAAACGGTCATGAGGTGACATGATTACGGAACACATCCCTAGAGGAGGGGCTTGATTTTAGCCTGAGACATGTCATCATCAGCGATCCTAAGATACAAAGGCCGTATTCGCTCTTTCTTAACGAGTTTACCCAATCGGCTTAACACATCACCTGTATAATATATTTTTCATTTCACCTTATTCTTCCTGCGGTTCGTACTACGTGGTAAACATATTTCCAGTGAATTGTATACCCTATGGCAGATGAGTGCTTGATTTTCGCAACTTAACCGTGTTTTTTCTCCAGTAAAATCTGAAACCTCAGCACAGATTTATAATCACTAATTAAGTACCGCTTGCAAGTGGCTTCGATGTGTTGTACATATTTTTTGTCTACTTGAACAATATGAGTAGTATGATTTAAACTGGACGTTATTTAGATGCAGCGTTTAAGACCACTTCCTTTGTACTTCTGTTTACGCACCTATGTTAGTGGTTTGCAAGTTTTGTCACGTCAAATAATTTCAACGTTTTCGGCGCTGGGTATCACCTCTACGGTGTTCGTTAAGTCTACCGTCATTCATCTGCTTTAATCCGGATTTCAGCTTTCAACGTCTGTATTTGGTTGTTGAATCTCATGTGAAATTGTGCACCTTCAAAAAAGGATCAGATACAATTAATGACACTAGCAGTATGCTGGATTTGAAAGACACAGTATACCTATTATGCTGTGAGGAGCGCAATCCAACACGTTTATGCTCCCATCTTCCCTTATCTCTAAAGGTTTTACTCTTTACAACGAGTTGACCTACCCACTTGCAGTCCAGCTGCTTCTGATTGACGACGACCACATCCAACTTATGCGATACCAACTGAACTCGATGACCTCACTTTGGAAAGCCGAGGATTCCGGTTTGCCGTTCAATGTAGCGTGGATTTCTCCGAAATTGCGACTTTTTCAAGTGGACCGCTCAGCTGGGTGAGTGGACATCAGCTCTTTGATCTTATTTGGTTCGATGTATGGCCACTTGTTGTTATTGAACGGGTCCACCTGCCCTACGACGGTCGATCAACCGTTGGTTGTCTCACGATTTCCAAAGAGATTCTGTTTGAGGCTGATTTTAAGTGTATTTGTGTCGGTGTGTCTAGTCACTGATGATGACTTGGCTCTAGCTTAGTCTTTTCTCAAAATCCCGCCCCTGATGAGAAATACTTCGTCGTGCGTAATGAATCGGGTACTGATTTGGATTAAATCATAGAAAGGAATGTACCGTACTAAAAGTATTAAGCTTGGTTTGAGTTTGATTAGGATTTTATTTCTATCTAAATTTGCGGTTAAAATGTGACGAAATGTGATAGGATGTTATGCTGAATGGAATCATGTTTGCTTGGGTTCCGTATGTAATGGGTGATATGAAAGAACGGTGCTTTCATTTCCTGTCTAAATTGATTTGATGGTCACTCGAATTCAGTAGTGTATACGATGCGTTGAATAGTGTTGATCGGGTAATGTGTGAAGTAAGCACAGTTGGTGAATTAGCAGTTCGAACTACATTCAGCCCATCTCTGCCTGGCGAGTTCAGCCAAGAACGACGTCGCTTGAGAACGAGGATCATCGTGACACGTTTTATCCTTGCCATTCTGTGTTCTTGGAGCCGTAGGCAAGCCGGTAACCTGATAAAATGAACTAATTATTCACACCAACGAGTGCCAAACGCTTGTTCATGCTAAGGAAATTCATTTATTATGGGTGAGTGGTAGACGATTTGTATAATTCCGACCTACACAAGACCACCGTTTGCTTTTATGACATCCTCTGTTCGGGCTTAAGGAGATGCTGTCCACTTGCTTATCACAACTGTCACTGAAGAATCATCTTTTGAAATCGTTCTATTTTCTAAACCTTTGCTAACGTCATATTTCCTCTTCGCAAGAAAAGTTTTTGAGAAAGCAGAAGTATTTCTCCGCTGGAATCGTTTTTTCCTCGGAAAAGAGAACGTTTCAATCTGCATAAATCCGGTCGATGTATGTATGTCGAGTTTTCAAGTTCATACATGTGCAAACGATCTAACACTATCCTTCCCAAGCATATTTTTTCTCCCTTGTTTTCGACAGTTATTTGGACCATGAGTCGGGTGTTTTATTTTATCTTGTCAATTTGATAGCTGTGCAAATAATCAGTTGTTTTTGGGACCTAACTCATTCTCGTTGTTTTGCACCTCATGGCTGATCGGAAAAACTCTGTTGAGTATGAATGGCATATTATGTGATCCTAATTCATCGTTGGCCTATTCGACACCAATCGGCACTCATCTCATGGAGACGATCTGTCGATCGAAACTGTTGAGGTGTTCTATTTACCCACTCTACCGTTCTGCTCACTAGTACCGTTATCCGATCTTGCTTTGATATTTGGGAATGTCGATTTATCGTGACGTATTACTGAACGTCTTCCTGGAAGATAGTACGGTATGGGTGATGCGATAATTAAGACACAGTATCTCATCAAAATTAACAACACATAGGCACTTGATCACCAGTAAGAACTTATCAAGACCGTTCTCAGGGCCTTAGCTTATTATAAGCCCTGTTGATTGTGGGCAAAATCAATGAGGAAGTTTTTCAATTCTGCAGTTTTTACAAGTAGTGTGGTGAGACAGTGACCTAAAAACTCGAACTCCTGATAACGAGGTGGAACGAAAACACGCTACGTGTAAGGACATGTGCTTGCTCAGTGCTATCCTTATTCCCGCATAACCTTTATTGGCATGATGAACCCCAAATTGTCTGATTGTGCACCGCGTAATTTAATCATTTTTACTACTGCCTTGTAAGACATCAATTACCAACGATTACTTTCCGTCCACTGATTCTATTTGGTTTAAGTTGTGCATTTGTGTTAATTATGAATTTATTGTGCACAAAACCAGTTTGATCCGAATGAACCTTCAGTATTTTGTCATGTTCTGCCTAGATTAAGAAGCTTACAGCTGCTAATAGTTTGTGTAAACTATTGGATCATTACACATTCTGTAGGTCCTCTTAAAGACTCTATGGCATCGAGTGACTGTAGGTAAGTAGCTTAGGAAGCTCACACACTCTCCATACATTAACGAAGGATTAATTGTTGATCGAAACAATACTTGCCCTTCGTAATGCAGGAAGGAGAAAAGTTAATTGGCTGTAGACTACCACTACTTGGTGCCGCGCAACAGTTTGACATTACGCGGACTTAGGCACCGTTTGGCTACCCATGAGTGCTGGAAACCCGGGGACTATCGATCAGGTGAACAAGATTACATCTTCGATCAGCTATTATTTTAAGACGCTAACCAGTTGATTCAACATGGGTTAATTCTTTCTGTCCTTCAATGAACTGACTTTTTGAAAGCAGAACGTGTCCTGGCGAACGATCTGCTTTTGGTTGTTCATCATCTGGCCAATTACACAGAAATTTAGATCTTGAATGTCAACCGAACAAAATCGAAAACACTTTGTTACATACTTACGTTAACCGGTTCTGAATTGGAAGGCAATCAGTTAACCAAATTAACCTCCACAAATGTCAAGTGAGTAACGGAGGCCATATTAACAGTACGGCTTGGATAGGCTTTTTTCTGATCGCACAAATGTGAATTACGCAACCGAATTCCGGTCGTTGCCGCTGCATTTAGAATATGAATTGACTTCTTTGGATTGATGACTAGACATGCGGTAAGTCCGCTGGAAAGCTAGTTCCGGTGATACTTGGTGTCCTGAATCAACGTGCTATCAGTATCAACTCTAGGCCATATCTAAGTAGTATTTTGATGAAACGGCATAGTTAAGAACTGGAAGATCTGAGAACTTATGGTATTGTTGTATAAGCCCGACAGGAGTGCAGGAATTCGTCTGATGGACAACTCAAGTGACCCGCAAAAAATGATTGGTATCCTGCGTGATCGGTCTAACTTCGGTGGCGTATTAAACGAAAAATATAGAATCAATGCTAATGAGAAAAGCATTTCCAAAACTTCAAGAAACCTGTAATGACAGGGGTTTGATCCACTCCGTGAAGTTCGAACGAATGCAACCAACTAGAGTTATAATATCGAGACTATATATATATATATATATATATATATATATATATATATATATATATTCGAAGCGTTAGAACATTCTGAGGAAGGACCTCTACCTGATATTTGAAATACCCAAATTAACCCTCGACCTGTCCCGTATATTCTGTCTATCCCTGTTTACAACAGATCACTCCTAAAGTGCATCGTTGTCAATTTCCGCTGATCATTTGATAAGTATTGGTTTGGCTCGGTTCGGGCAACAGAAACTCTGCTGGATTAACCCCTACCTTGATTCTTGCATCAAGTGCAACCTAGCTTTTAGTCCCCCAAGGCGATATATGGTGATTTCCCACGAGTGGACCCGTCCACTTTAGTTTCCAATCGTGAGATCATTGCGTAATCAAGCTGGATTTTATGTAACATGGCTTCTCCCACTGGGCTCATTTATAATCTTAGAAAGTGTTTCCCGTGTAGTTGTAGGTTTTTTAAAATTTGATTGGAGTCACCCAATGGCAAAATGTCATGCCGTAAACGTGTTCCTTCAGGGTTTCCTTCCGCGTCGTAGAGCGTCGTGTTCACTATGTTCCTCGGATTGTTATTGTGTTTCAGGTGCACGGTTTTTGTCAATCCCCAGGCGATCTCATTAATGATTTCCGCCATGCTCTGTCCAACCGATGCAGATCGTCTGAGTTCTTCGCTGCGACCATATTTGTCCGACAGGTTTGCACCTCGGGACCCATCAGCCTGTTTGATACCGAACAGTGATGAGGCAGTATCCACTTCAGTTACTTCAACAACCGGATCAAAGTCAGCACAACCCTCAATGAGCAAGTTGGAACAGGCCGCTTTGGAAGCATCAAAACGGTCTGAAAAGGAACATCCGACTCGGCTGTTTAACCCTCCACGTCCTCATCCAAATGAAGTTTATTTTTTCAAAGTATGCTCCTTATTATCCTATTTGAGCACTACTACAGTAGTTAGTTTTGTTGCTGCGATATCATGAGTCAATTAATATCTGTCAATAACCACGTTCATGTGGTCGTAACCTACAATTTTTTTCTGAATTGCTTTTGGATGTTATCCATCCCTGTTTGATCCGTTATAGCTGGCATGCATCTGTTTTTAAAATGAGAGTATGAATGACAAGGACTTTGGACGATTAATAGCACTACGTTTTTATGTGATCAACCTCATACCCGACGAAGAGAGTTATTTTTAGGAAGATTTTCATCCGGCCTGTTTGATTAAGCCCATTGCCACTCAGAAGGTCCGTGAACACGGGGTCACTTGAATACTTCTGTACGCGGCCCCGGTAGATCAATGGTAGCTGTCATTCGGGTAGTCTTTTCTTCTGACCCATCACGTAACTTATTGATCCTTTGTCTGCAGTATCAATACATCAATGGGCAGTGTTATTGAAAACGTACTGTAGTTTGACAACTTTCAAAAGACGAATTTATTTTTTTACATATTTCCCGTCTCTACTTCATTCGGAATCGGATTCACAGCTTCCAGGTACAAAGTGTTATTTCAAGACTACGACAATACCGTCAAAATTAGACAGTGAAGTTCTAAGGGTTATTGGTCAATCTTGGCGTTGTATCTCAACCAACACGAATGTGGGAAATGAAATCGGAACTTGTACATCTGGGGGACAGAGCAGTGTCCTACAATTTGAGAAATCTTTGATGTCAAAATGTGTTCAGTTTATAAGACTCTCGTTAGGACAGTTTCACTTTACGGTCGCAAAATGTGGCCATTAAAGACTGAGGGTATAAAGCATATTGATATCTTTGACCACGGATGTTTGTTTTCAGGCACACGTTCCGGATGACGTCAGTGAGTCTGGAGAGCCGATTTCTGGCCGCGAAGTCCGTTGAAATTCATTTGCTCACACTTTATGACTGCATTAATTTCGATAGTTAGACTAGACGGTAGACAGATCGAGTACGGTAACCGGTATCGCCTCTGTTTGTTAAGTCTCGATTTCTTTGGGACATTTACCATCCTCAAAAGTGTTTCCAGTAGTTCTCATCGTTCGGAATACCGGACTATGTTGGAAGGTTTACAATAAGCATTATCTGTTAGCGTTTATTTATGTCAGTTATTCAAATTCGAGTTCAACGGGGTCGGTTATATCAGTTGTATCTTATATTGTAAATGGCACCTCACCGTCTATCACTTTGTGCTTTCAATGTCAAGCCCTCAGTTCGCCACCTTAAGGTAAGAGGTGGCCAATCGATGGCCTGTGAAGGAAAAAGGACGCAGGCACTATTAAATCATTTCACATGTGTCTATTACAATAATGCGAATGGAGACACATAAGTTAACGCCTTCGATAATTTATCTGCAGACCGGTACGATTATGTAACAGATGATAGAGTTAGATCGAGATGTCAACCGGACTTCATACAGAGATATTAGCATATTGAGCAATCGGTTGATGGTGACCTGATTGGTCTATTATGTCACGCTTGTCCACTGGTTTAGTCGCGCGGGTTTGATCATCGATGTGGTCGATTTGAGAACAGGATAGGCACAACGCCCCAACGAGCCACTTTTGATGACATTACTGTTTCAAGCAACCTGATTCTGATAGTATCCGCAGTACAAACTGTTCTCCTTCTGATGGCTTTTGCTCGGTTACGTAGCATACGATAAACCGCTCGAAAGGCTGGATCAGTATTTACCTGATACTGACTTTCACCTATATGGCTGAGGATAACACTATCAGCAGATCGTGCCCCAGCCAACGCGAATGATGTTCAAGGGCTCATTTCAAAAGCTGTCTTGATGTTCGACTAACGTAGCCTGCTCCACAGAGACAATTGAAATTATAGGTACACATAAGTGAGATGTGAACTAACAGTCTATCTTTGTTTCAAAGCCGGAGAACGGGGGATTGGATGAATTTGATACGGAGTTTAGCTGTGACATAAGTCCTGCTTATTGCCCGACTGAGTCCATTTGTTAGTAATCGTTTGGTGTTGTCACCTTTGAACAGCACTCGGATAAGCACGGGCTTATTTTTTACACTGTACATTTCAGGTTTAGGTGGCGTTCTTATAATGTTTCTAGCGACAAGTCGTTCCTGGTTGGTGTTATCGTGGCCTACGTTCTCTGTACATTTAGACTGATTGTCTGGCGCGTCCGTTGAGTGAATTTTGCGCGCTGTGTCAATCTGACAACACACAAGGTTCTTCTTCAGATGGCTGGTGTCTAAGTTTGGCTCGATGAGCTTTCATAATTTTATATGGCGTTTTACACGTAAATATCTGTCGACCGGGTTCGTTTCAGCTAGACCGAAACAGCTGCCTCCCATTTAGATGGCAGTCACTGCGACCAATTTTTAGAAAAATCTTTCTTAACCCCTTCTGGGATTGTAGTGGATGTTTGCTCGTTTTCTCGCCCTCAGCCTATGAACAGAAAAAACACAATAGTTGAAAGAAGTAAGAAGAAGTCTTTGCTCATTGGACGGCCAGTCATGTGTGTCGTTTTGTGGGAATGATTATGACCGTTTATCTAGCATAGACACGGTTCACCTCGTGTCCAGCTTGTAAGCGAATTTGGGCTGTAAAGGTCAGAATTCGGATCACTATAGTCTTCTCTTAGTAACGCCGTTGTGTAACATTTATGCACCTTGGTCGTAACGGATGTGTAGACTAGTGGCCTTACAATGCGTCCTTCCGGTCGTTGGATTGAACCCGAGCCAAAGCGACAACCCTTCTAAGTATCTGAAGTGCTTGGGCTTGACTTTTCATTTGTGTTGAGTCATCAGGGTAGTGTGACTAATTTTGTGTTTGCTAATTCTGTCCTCAACACTTATGTATTGATTACCTCTTATTTTCGAGTTTCCCACTGATCATGCTTCCACATTTTTGGATTTCTTGGTAGAGATTCTGAGAGTGAATGTTTGTAATTATTTGAAGACAGGCGGTTCAATTTCCAGTTGAACACGTATTTGATGATTGGTTTCGTTTGTCCCTGCTCTCTGCACGCACAAATAAGCCCACAGACAAAGCTGCTTTGCTCGAGGAGTTTGAAACGACGATGCCCGATTTCGGTGGGCAGTTCGGTCGCCTCCCGGAAACGTACGACGCTCTGGCTAAGAAGTGGAAGTTGGAACGGCGTAATCGACAGCCTCGTCGACACGTTCAAGCTCCTCCAAGACGCTGGCGGTGAATTGAATATGTACGATTGGTTGGGGGTACAATTCATGGATATTGTGACAGCGCATTCTTGCTAATTATTCTGTAAATACAAGTTAACATTTGAGTTTTTCTCAGCTCTGATGTATTTTGCATCGTACCAGAAGTTCACGCCTTTCCCGTTCAAATTAAGTCGAAGATCCTCAAACGTAAATCAGTACTGCATTTTGTTATTAGGATATTATTCAGGCAAGATATCTCTAACGACACAGTTAATAGTACGCTGGAAACCGGCTGGAATTGAGTAAATATTGCACGGAAATTCTGATCGAAACGATCTCACATGCGCGCTGGTCACAGTACGAAAGCGTAACTGATCGAGCGATATGTTTACTTCTGGTTTTGTCACTGATTAACTGCAGCTGCTGATGCATGTGTTCTCAGTTTTCGGCAAAATATAACGATCTAACTTTGTCATTAAGTTTAATGTTGTTTTGTAGTTTCAACTAATCCTTAATGTATTGTCGCTTTTGGACGGTATTACTGTAGGTGTCCAATCCAAGTGATGACAGGGTTCGGTTTCGTTTTCTTGACCCCTTCCGAAAAGCTGTGGTCAATCCATTCAGGTCTTCGGTATTGGTTTTGGTAAGGGTATTTGCACAGTACAGTTCCACGGGTTTCTGCACGTCGTTTGCGCATCCGTATCCAAAATTGTGGTTTATGCTGACTGAAGTCTGGCGATATTGATGCGCAATAGAACGCCGGGACGGTGTTTAATCGTGCCTCAGCTAAGCACGTTTAGGCTTTGTTCCTCGATCACACATTTTGCGTGATCGACGTAAGGCATAGCAAGGAGAGTACGGAGCCCACATGCTGTTTGACCTATGTGTAAGGTCGCAGACTAATTCTTAGTGGATTCAATGTCAACCAGTTTGCTGCTCAGCCGGTATTAGGATCGAAGGCAACTGACTATTTATCCACACTCAGCAACAACGTTTGACGTCAGCCGTGACCCCAGAGCGTTACTTAACAATACCACTAATAGTTCCTCAACTACACACTTTCTCGCCGATCAGGTTCCATAATCTGGGGGTTGGTTGCTTGTAATCAGACTCTCAGGTCACATCTTGATCATGTCTTGGGTGTTGTCCATACTTGTCGAACTTGTTATGTGACTGAATGTGTAGTGAGTTGTAATGTTTGAAATGTGCCATTTGGCCAATAACACTGTTTTATATGATGTGAAAAGAGAATTCATTTGACTCCTTTTCTGAGTGCGCGTACTGTCGTACACTGTTACGAACGTCTTCTCACACTAGTTTTTTTCTGGGTTGTTTGTGCAGTTTCCCATCGCACACCAGCAATAGGTTGCTGAACATATATTGCTTGTCCGATCGTTTTGTTCATTGTCATAATCTAGAAGAACTGGGCAAAGTTGGAGGGTAAGTTCATTAGCAGCTTTGTTAAACCGCTGGCTAATGATGCTGACCGCAGTGCTACGCTGTCCTCTCCATGCACCGTTAGTGACTGAACTATAGTTCGTATGTCTTGCTTGACGTTTGCCTGTAGGCTGTTAAATTATTATGACCGAGTTAACAACGAGATAGCTTACTTGTTTGTCATTAATTCATCGGCCATCAGGTATGGTTATAGTTGTCATCACGCGATTTTTATTGTTATAATCGTTGTTTCCGACGGAAACCGGTGAATAGAAAATTTTTTTGTAAATGAATTCCGCAAAGGAAGAGTGGCTTTATGGGAATGGGCTATAAATCAAGTGGGTTGAGCCCGTCGCTGAATTGTTGCGTAGTGTGTAAATGTAACAAGAGACCCTTCAGATATATTCATCATAAAGGTATGCGATAATCTGGGTCACACACGCAACCAGGAACGGTCTGACCATTTCAGTATGTGTTATTGAACGATGCTATCCATATTCGATGAAAATATCTTTTTAGACAGGTGTGACTCCCGGGACAATACTATAAGACCATCCAAACCTACACCAAACATTTTCCCGCAACTAACAAATGTTATTGGGTAACTATGAACTGATTTGTTTGAACAGCCTTCACATAAACTGTGACCCCAAAACGTTCCATCTTTCTACGTCGGCTGTCCAGCATTTTCGTAGGTTGACGACGCTCGTGCAAGTGTAAAATGAAGCACCAGTTGCATGTCAGTTAGTTCACACACAGACCGGTGATAGTACTGTCTGACTTAGTGATAACACATCGAGTTCTCAAAATACCTGACACCTGTGCGACGGGTTAATGTTAGGCCAGCGCATCAGTCAGAAAGCAGCATGACCATCTGAGGTGACTGCATACTTTCTCCGCGGCTGTTCTTCATGATTTCGTGCATAGTTCATTTTCCTTAGAGACCATTCAGATAGGATTCATTTTACAGACTTGTATCAGTACGTGCTTGGTTTTTTCGGGAGAGCGGCTAATATCAACTGATTAATCAGGAAACCATTGTTAAGAAACAGTATGGTTCTACAGTTGTGTCATGTGTGTATTGATTTTTACACGTGTATTTCGGTGAATGTGTATAGGTCAGTTGACGCTGCTGCCTACCATTCAAATGGTAAATTGTTACTCTCTCATTTGATCCATAAATCTTTTCTCTCTTGAAATACTGTCTGGTCGATTCATGGATACACTTTTTTTTTGCTTCCAATCCCGTAACATTTTCTCACGGTGTTTCGGCGTTCGGTCATCTGCCCTGAAACCGTTGCCTTACAATAAGACAGATTTCTTTTGATGAAAATAATCAGTGTATGAAACACTTCTTCAAAAGTTTAACCGACAGGACAGCGTCCATCCTTGTTTTGTCACTTGGGTATTATGCCTGTTTGCACAGTGACGTGACAAAATTAGTCTGAATTTAGTTTGGAAACAAACAGCGCGTGAATGTTGAATGAACCAGTGTCTCACGTGCTATCCTCCACGTTTTTATGATTTGCGAGGGATCTGTTTCTGTTACTAGGTTCAGAAATAAGTTGTCACACAACTTATGCGAACTGTTTATTCAGGTGATTTAGTACTTTTGGATAAGTTTTACTAAGTTAAATGAGTTGACAATTAGGACGTGTGGTAGAACACATTAAGGACAATTTAACTCATCACCAAAATGGCTCGTTTTCAGATAATGAGCGGTAACTAACTTGAATTCACTATGAAACCCCGTTTTGCCTACGAGTACTGTAATCCCATTTCTGAGTTTTATTTACATAAACCAGAAATCCTTGTGTCGTTTTAGACTGTTCAATTGGCTCCATGTGTATCATCCATGTGTATTTTTGGCTTTGTTGGTCTTGCACTGTAGCGAAAACGACAAAACTTAGACAGTTAAATCTCTACAGTCCTTTAGAGATCTTCCATAAGTTGAATGCCAATCTGAATCCCAGTGTGATTGTTTCAGCTTTGTCAAGTAACCATCTCATCACACGGCCTTTCGTTATATAACAGACAGGCCTATCCACTGCGCGTGTTTTACTCAATGATTACCATTTTTGTGATTAGGGTTTATTACCGGACAATCACTGTGCATCTCAGGAAGACTGATTTGTTAGTTCATTGTTGCAAGCCATTATTTATGAGAGCTGAAGACGTTCTGTCATGCCACAGGGCTTGAATAAAATCACTGCGTTACCTAAGTCATTTTGACTGACATTTGTGGTAAACTTACGTGAAATAACAATCCGATGGTGGGTACAATAAAGTCGATGCCAATTTGTGACCCTCCTTTTTGGACGGTTTATCCGATATAATATTTTGCGCGTGGTCACATCCAGCTGGTTGGAATGACAGTTAGGTCATTGTTATTTTAGAATACGGCTTCAAGCGAAACTGAAGCAGCGAAATAACCAAAGTTTGGGTTGTTTTTAAAGCCCTGTCAACCAGCATCACGTAATTCGAGTGCCGTGGATGCTTTTAGATGTGATTAACTAATACCATTTGAAGCCATATCCACAATTTTGCTATGTCCATTCCACAGCTTTTGCCTGTCGATTCAATAGATTCTTGAGGTGAGTAACTGAACACAACTTAATTTACCTGAGAGAGTGACGAAGCTCTCAGAGCAGAAAGAAGACTTGCGTTGCACCGGCAGAATTTCGTTTACTCTTACCAGTCACAGAGATAAAACATACAGGCTATATACTAATGGAGGCAGATCGAAAATGGATATGTATACATCCATAACCATTACTGGGTCATCAACATTATCGTTTCTTGGACCAATTTTGCAAACGCAACGCCGGCTCGTAGGCTCTGATCAACATGGCTTCGCCAAATACCAGTAGCCTGAGGTTCCGCTTGCTTCAAAACCTGTCTTTCGCTTGCGATTGATGGGAGTAAACATATTGTAACGTGTCTTCTTTCTGCACTGATGAAGTTGTTAAAGGGGATCCAGGGCTTCAAAATTCTCTCCGATTCTTTGATGAAACCATTACCCTTAAAATGTTCGCTTATTTCTCTAAGTTTCTACCAATTGTGAATCACCGATTCAACTTAGAGCTTTGACCGAGTTCATATGGCCCCTTGAAATAAATAATGTATCACCCTAAGATACAGCAAACATATTTGTGAATGTCTGTTGAACAAAACCAAATACATACTGGGCTACTGATGGACTTGCCAAACATACGCTCGTACATCTGACCGGTTTTTCTCTCACCAGTCAACTAACCTCAACGCATACAGCGACGTGCTGTTTAAACTGAGTCAGTCGTTTACGATTATCAACCGCCCAATACCGTGGTTTCTACCATCTTCAGCTCAAATGGAAACGCCCTCAGTAGTAGTACAAGAATGGTAGAGGGTATCTGGTTTATTATTGTGGCGTCCCAGTTGACAACTGCAAGTGATCGCTAATCCCAGCTTCTTGCTGTCAGTGCTTCACCGAAGTCCAATATTAGACGTTACTTCTTGACAGCTTTATAGTGTACGTTACTACATAGTAGTGATAGATACGACTTTCTACTCACTACTAATGAACGGATTACAGATAATTAATATATGTATTGGCTAAATTAACACCACCAACTTATAAACAGTTGGCTGGAGCCGTAGTTCACTAGGTGTGCTGATATTGTATCTTCAAAGGTTTCACTTTCTGAAACCTTCAAAATGCAACAGCGTTGGAGTACTCTTCTGTTATCTTTACTCGGGACTTTGTTGAACTTCGAAGGCTATAGCGTCATCCTTATCTCTCCGCGAGCCACAGCCACTGTTAATAAACCCATTTTTACTATATCAATCAATCGAGCCATCTGTTTATGATTGGTTTACTTACCATTGCAGCGGTATGCTATTTTAATGGCATTCTAGGGTTCCATTGACAATTTATCCAAGTATAGCGGTCGACCACAATAATTTTTTCCACTCGTCTATGAACTTTATAGGTCAGCTCAGGTCTGTCGTACGATTTAGTCGCTGACAGTCTGTCTGTCATGCTCTTTCCACAATTTATGGTTATGTTCTTGTGGCAACTGGGTCACGTGGCGTTGTCCATCTGCATCCCTATGATTGCTTGCCTCTTGCGAGAGCACCTATGGTAAGTGGAATCCCAGACACGCGGTATCTGTATCTAGCCATACTTCAAGTCGGCGCGCTCAACCACCTCCTCGTGGTGCCGACTGGGCGGTCT
>LUCH01005463.1:14288-40222 GCA_013368495.1 Paragonimus heterotremus | reverse complement strand
AGGATGGGGTTCAAGATACTGTACAAAGCGCAACGAAACGAAACTACGTTGCATGAACCTGGTACACTTCCGGCAAATAGTTGACACCGAACGACGATCTTTTACTTTATGTTGAACATAATGAATATTGCGCAAAAACTTGACGACACAGAAAAACAGACCAACACAACCTACCGCGTCCTAAGTCAAATCAATCTGAGCATAATAATTTATGATCGATTGATACATTAAAACAAAACGAGGAAGTCAGACATAATAACATGTAAGCACTAGCATCAACAACAGAAGTGGACACATTGCAAGAAATATACAGCATAGCATAATGTCTTGTACTTACCATGAAAAATCCATTTATATACAAAGCCCCATTTTGCCCTTGAAAAGCCCCAATTTTGCCCCATTATTAATGGGGCTGGTGCTGCTTGAGCATTAGATCCAAATTTCTCATCGTGTCTCTTCTTGTCACAACTGCGATTCCGATAACCGTTTGGTCCCCGATTCATCTAACTGGTTCCGGTCGTTGATTAGTAGTTCGAATCATGAACACTTATTATCTGTGTGGAAAATTTCACTCGCCTTTGGGTTTTCTCTTGTCCTCTTAAAGGGACTTACCAGAAATGAACTATCCGGTTTTCTCATACCCAGGCACGGAAAATTATATCTGTATACAAAGTTTCACACAATCGGAGCATTGGGCTTCACGGAGCACATCTCTATTTTCACTCATTGACGTGCTGATCATAGTTTGTCACGGCTGGATTATACATACACTAACAAGAAGTTAGGTCAGAAATGGAACAGAGAAGATTAAATGATATGGAATACTTTAAACAAGACAACCTGATGGAAATTCATCCAGTCATATTTCATTTTCGTTGGAATGTCCATGCGTTTAGCACAGGTTTCCCCACGGTCATCGCTGGCTTGCACCGGGCTTGTGCAGGACTCATAACGGCTTGCATCGGCTGGAAGCCAATTGGACTGTGTACTACCAGGAGCAATGCAAAGCACCCTTGAACTTCAAACTCTCACGTCACAATGAGAACAGAAAAGTCTGGACAACATTGAGGTGAAGGTGCATTCACCCACTGTATCCTATTTATCAAACCACGCACGTTACTTTGAAAACTTTGGTACCTAGAAGGTACGATCCTGAGCTACCAGCTCAACCCAAAAACCCTCCGAAATCAGTTCGTGTTGTCTAGTCGTCGTCCGGAAGATCAAGTTCTTCAGAAATTGATTGGCAAGTTGCTGATCCTCTATGTGTTGGCACCTCCGCCTTTTAACGTAATGACAAAACTCGAAAGAACTCTAAGTTTCTACGAAGAGGACAAGAGTGCTGTCCAAAACCAAGGCCTCTCGTCACGATATCCAACTAAAAGGCATGGTAAAACGTCAGTCAGATGAACTCAAGTGATTCCCTGCTTCGTTGTTCAAACCCTAAACCGGTGAGGATCAGACAGTATGTAGCCGCTTAAAGCAGAAGCAGTAGGCTTCTCCACCTTTAAAAGTTAAATCTACTGTCAGTAAAAAAATTCCCGTATACCTCAGTCTATGTACTACCTTATTTTTGTTCTCCTACTCACAAAGTTAACCACATAAAAGTACAGCCACAAAGCTGGGCACTATCACCTATGTTACACAAAACTGTTCAGCTTGTTGGATAAGGGATAGCGATCCTGAACACAACCCAGTTTCTTTTATTAAGGTGATCGGAATATCTAAACGCACAGCGCTCCAAGAAAAGCCGGATAATAGGCGCTTTAGTTTTAGTCGTGCTATTCATTTTAATGCTCTGAGTGACAGTTTACTTCCTCCCACCGTTTTCCCACTGTTAAGCGAATTGATGGTGTTGTAAATCTCTTTGAAGTCGGATCGGGGACAAACTTTTTTATGTGGATCTACCAAAATTATGAGTTTGAGCACATGCACCGTCATCTTAACACCTGTGTCATAAAGAAGTTGGTCCATCACTAACATTATCCTTAATGCCCGGTCGAACCCTGTCTAGATCCCCAGCTGAATGGACTATCATTTGTTATCCTCAAGCTAAGTTAGAATCTATTCCTATCAACTGTTACTTCAAGTAAACAAAATAATCTAACTTTATTAGGCTGGCTCCAATATTGTTGCTAAGACTGAAGTCGTTAATGCAAAATCTTGCACAGCAACCGAGAAAATTGGCTGAAAAACTGCGGTCAGTTGTAAATATTGTGTACCGGCCAGACTGCACTCTTAAGTATTATTGGTGGTACAACGCACTACGTTGATCGCGCTGCTCACCACTTGAGGAAACCATGACTGTCACAAGGCAATTCGGCTCGCCGCAGAAAGGCGTAAAATTGACGAAACCAACAACCTCCAGAATGACGGATTTTCCTTTCAATGTAGTGTAAGAAATAGTGACGTGAACTCACAATGCATGTGCGTTACTCAAGAAAGTGGAACATGGATGTGTTTCGGACGTCTCACCCTGAACTTTCACTTAAAAAGTGAAAATCGTGCGTGTTAAGAGAGGCGTAGTGTCTGAAATACAAAATTCGATTGATCACGTCGGGCTTTAAATCCGACGTTGAATCTGCAGAATTTAAATCAACTGATACGGAACTTCATGTTTGGCACAATAACAATGGCTGAAATCACGCGACTGTTCTAACCGACTGTACTGCAATCTAAGTTCAAAACAGGTCGTTTATTTACACTAGCCATAAACGTGATCAGATAGATTTGGGGTTTGGACCGCCACTCGTTGCAACACTGACACTGAATAACGTAAAAGAAGATATTTTATTTGAAGAAACGGATCAAAATTGATAAGACAAACCTGGACCAAATAACTAGAAGTGATGTAAATTTAAATACATTATGGACTGCAATGCTCTGCCATTTCGGGTAGAGTTTTTGGCTAGTGGTCTAAGTGATCACGACTGATTCTGCCGGGCAAGCGATACCTGTTCATCTTACTAAACAGGACAGATAGGGCCTTCATATTTCATGACTACGTTGTTGCTTGGCCACCAAATAGCTCTATCCAGCAGCTAGTTGTTTAAGAATATGAGGCCGGTTACGGTAAACTCTCAGATTGCATGAGAAGTACATAAATCAACCGGTACAAGCTGTAAGACTTAAGTAGAACCTTACACTGATACATAGGTATTCTGCATGTCAAGAGAGTGAGCATCAGATCAGCTGGATATATTTGAAATAAATGAGCACGCAGTATGCATGACGACTATTTCTTCATAGACCTTCAATCTTAATTCAAGAACAAGCTCAGTAACACTACGTTGGATAGCTTTATGGAGGGTTTTATTTTTCTAAAAGAAAGATGGTCATATCGCATTGTCATCCGAAAGATGAGATTGAATGAAGCTATGAAAAAACCTAAACTTTTCAAGGTGAAATATACCGAGAATTTGTTTTATGGGATTTGGAGTTTCACTAACTACGTCAGCAAGAAAACGGATTTTTATGTTACTCAGACTTTGTGACGGAAGGTAAGCATTTTGTCTGTGTTGATATTTAACCCAAATTTTGTTTCCGTGGTCTCGAAATCCGTATACGTTTGTATACGTGAACTGGTGATCTTAGAATGACACTATTGGGCACCAAGTACGCACGATATAATACGAGTGATTATCGGCGCCTGCCAAAACGTTCGTTTTGAGTACATGGTATTCTACATTTTCTTTTCTAAATTAATTTCCTTGACACTGTAAGGCGTATAATCAAGTTTATAACCAAGAAAAGTTGCCTGAAAGATGGCAGTATGCAAGTCAGTTCTGGATTACGGAACATCCAATTTTTCGGTCAATTTGCGTTACGTATACAGTCATCATTGTGCCCAGCAGCGAAAAGTATGCGTTTGCTTACATTTTCATACCAGTCGACTAAAGGCAAACTACTAGTCTCGATCAACACATCAATAATTTAGCCCGAACACGGTTCAGTTCTGGCGACATTTGCTCATATGTCGTGTGTTCTATGTGTGGGGATACAAGACTTTACATAAGGAGTAGGTGGAGTTGTTTAATCAGTATGACGTGTACGAGCTGTCTTCAGCAGATGAGAATAAAGATGTGGCGAAAAATGACAAAAATCAGTATGATGTTAACCTTGTCCTTTGGTGCACAAAAGTCTAACTTTTGCCACCATATTCACCATTAAAATTAGGAACCTAAATTAGATAGTCGTAGCTGAATGACTAACATCCCCACGTGAGTACTGTCCTTATCATAAAATTTTAACCATCCATATGCTTGTTAAACATGAAGTTTAAGTAGCTTAGTTCGCAGTTAGTTTTAAGTTGAATGTCACTTAATTGATCTCAGCCGTTGTATCCCCGTAGGCTTTCCATTAAACCCCCCTAAAAAAGAAGTACTAGACTCGAGTGTCGCTCTTGTTATGGCTCCTCAGTAGTACATATCCTTACCACAGCCTGGACTAGGACTCCGGTATGTACTTTTGTGACTCGGGATTGTTCTACTATTAAACGCTTTCTGTATAAATAGTGAATCGTATATTATGGGTGGCACCAAGGATGTGTTACAAACCGTCCGCGAGAGTGTTAAATGTGATTGCACTAGAGAACATGTACACACATGAACGTCTGAGGAAAAGCAGCCAGTTATCTCGTTGAGGATGGGCAAAAGCTCGTGTGTGGGGCAGCACACGGTTTAATTCAGCTTGATAAGAGACTCTGTAAGCTACTGAGAAGGATTACAGTGACCTTGTTCAACGTTCGCCCAGCGTTGAGCGTACACTGTGGAGCGCGACATCCTATTGATATAAGCTTCAATTACCAATCTGCCGGCGTGTACTGCGACCCGGTAGTACCTGTCCAGTAACCTTGTTTAAGTTTTGGACAGCAAGTTAGATTTAACGCTTTATCTGACTAAGAAAACTTCCGGAGGTTGATCATGCAGAATAAACTGTATTGGATTCTTCAAGCCTGAACTTGCTATGTACACCCGTTGGTCTAGGAATTTCGAAACCGGTAGTTATAACACTAATGCGTCTAAGTAAACGGTTTCTTGAAATTGATTATTTGAGCGAAAGACAGCCGTTATCTATGCTAAGACTGGTGACAGCGGAAGAGATAGTAAAGAGAGTGGTATATCTCAATATATATACACTGGGTCGTCCAGAATAACTGGATCATACTGAAGCAGACAATAAAGGCTGACAACTCACGCCGAAATCTCAGAACCAAACGTGAGTTTACAGGGGTGGACTTTCCAATCAAGTTGAGCCAGCAAACACCAATGGACCAAGGTCGGTGAAGCATACAGATGCGGTGGAGAAGAAGTGGTTTATCCACGTGGAATAGCTATATCAATTCCAAACAACGCAACCATATTTCATGTGTGTGCAGTAAGCGATGGTTAACCTGACTAGATAAGAATAGATGTTATATTAAGCCATTATACTTTTATGTGACTACAGAGGAAGTTACATAGACGGAACCAAAAAGTGTTTGATCTTCACGGTTTCAGATCCAAACAAAATAATACGACGTCCACTCTCAAAGTGTTTCCCACTTTGAACATTATAGGAGTGTCTCGTAACAAAACTCGACGTCTCTGAGTCAAATATAAATCTACCCAATTTGTACCATACTTCTCTTGGTCTACCTGGTCTACCAACCGACTTTAATTGTGTCTTTTCCCATACACTTGTGAATTGGCCTTATCATATTCCGATGGATATCTTTGGCTCGTTCAGCAGGGATGTTCTAGAAGGCTGTTGTCATATTCCCTTCTAGTTTATTTAGTAAATTTTCTAGCCGACTGTAAGCTGCACACACGATCATGCAGTTCTTGGTGACTGCTGATCTCGACACGTACGGTTGGCGGCAGCCATTTCAGACTACCCTGTCACAGTGACCGAAACTAAGGAAAGTTTGCACATAACCTCCACCACGAGTGTATTGAACCGCACCATATGTGGTTCCACTCATACACCATGTACCTTTTGTAAACCTGAAGGAATAACACCAGGGGGCGTGTGAGTGAGACCTTTGTGGTCCAGCCGGCCGATGTTGATTAACCAGACAGTAGGCTAGCATGAAAGTGAAACTCTTATCCATAAGACAAAGACGGAGACGCCTCAGTGATAAAATCTAAGCTAGAAAGAAAGGTGTTAAAAATACAAGGCAACAAGTGGTTCAATATAGGACACTCATGAGACACTTGAGCACACTTGTCTGCACGCATACCAGCTAGACCAGAGGTTGTTGACTTTGCGATAGGCACTGCAACATAAAATACAAAAAAACACCTATGTTAATGAACTGACATTACTTGAGTACTGAAAAATCCCCTTCCTGAACGTGAGTAGTTAAAACAAAAAGTGGCATCGACAATTTGAAGTTTTATGGACACATACATTTTTAAAAAGCGAACTTCACAAAGATCAAGTTACAAATCCAGCCAACTGAATTTCATTAGAACGTTCAGCATTGGCTTTATCTGGTATGTTCCTTAACGGTGGGAGAATTTCCGTTGAGAAACAGCCTCGTGCAATACACTGTTTTTTTTTGTTTCGCTTCACGTCGTGAATATTATTTCCACAAGGCCAACATCATACCGATTTCATTTATAGCTACAGGTGAATGTGGCTCGCTATTCACTCATTGACTTGACACCTAGCCCGCTTTAGAAGAAAGCTGATTGATTCTTCCCTTAGAGCAATTCCGTCTTTCTTTCAGTCACTGTTTTGTGCGTACGAGGGTGTCAATAGAACCAACAGAAATTTACTACAACTTTTTCTTCATTGAGACAAGCAGACATCAGAACGATACAGATTCTCATTGCAATTACGATTGTATATCGAGGGAAATGCCAAATTAGCACTAATACAGTCAACAGCGAGCCTATGTAAATAATAAGTCTAGAACAGACCAGTATGGGTAGCTGTTGTTAATACTACACGAAATCTTCGTTATTTGACACAAGTCTTGCAGTCGTTTGCTCCGAAGAAGATCCGGAGTCTTAGTTAAACTGTGTGCATGGTAGTTCAGGTACGTATAACAGAAATCAACCATCAACATCATCCACTGAAGCAAATATAATGGGAATATAAACAAATTGTTTGCACATGGTGTTTAAACTGTACACTGTCCCAGTAAAACCGGTGGTCAACACTCAGATGAATACGGCAGGGAAGTGAGTCTGTATGAATGCAGTGGAGTCTTTCGAGACTTTTTAGAACAATTGTTAATGAAATCCGCCCTTTATAGTCACAATATTCTTGCGTCTGTCAGAAAATTTCACACACTGATCCTGATCTAAAGAAGTATAATGCACAACATTCGTGTTATCCGGTCTGGTTTACAATAAGGAAGAGTTTGTTTCTCAGGTGTATCTGTGAGTAAAAATAAACACGCTAGGTGAAAGCGGAATAATCAGTGGTAAAACACATCGCCGTTAAATATGTCGAAAAATGAGTGCTTCTGAGCTCTAAGAAGTGGTTAAGAGTTCTGTTTACTTCAATTTAAAATCCATTTTTATTTGACTATAGTGTTCACATTTAAATAAATAATTCCGGCAGCCCCTGTCTAAAGAAAGCAGTGGATCCGTGTTCCGCCCACGTGGTGACAATCACTAGTGGATCATCTCCTTGCCCTGATCTTGAGTTGAACCCAAACACTTGTGTTTGTGAGACGAACTTGTTGACCAATTTGCCACTAATTTCTTACTGAATGTACCCGAATGTTCACATGTAAATGTCCAGCCAAGTTCGTTAGTTAGCACTGCTCAGTTTGCCCCGGTTGTCTATTCAAAGTCAGGGTAATGTCAACTTCGCTTTTTAACCTCGTGATCAGGACTTCTCAGTAAGCTTGAAATGATGGATTCTGCTGGGTAACTTCTTTGACTGCTGAAGTGTATCCGGAGATTTCGATCCTTGTTAGGTGAACACTACTCAGAATTAATCACAGCCTATAACCCTTTACGTCAAACACTAGTCATAGGGAACTTTTGTCTGTAGACGCGTCTTGTAAACGGCTTTGAAGTAGTTTTGCGTGGTTGTGGTGTTTTTAAAATTGATCCATATTATATATTCTCAAAAAATTACACAATATTTTTCTAAATTTCCCTTTAGACGGCTGTTCAAGTTGAGAATCCTAAATATCGTGAAAAGCTGAACAAATTGCAAGCTGCCATTCGTTATGGTGAAGGTGATCTGACGGGTTCACGAAATTTAGTCGAACAAAGCTTGACCGAGGATCCAGAATCGATCGTGAACCTCGCTTGTTTGCTCTATCGCGAAGGAAATTACGAAAAGGCTTGTCAGCATTTTCACCAAGCAATTCAAGTGCGTCAGTCTGTTTCCGTCTTTGGTAATACGAAGGGGATATACAATTTGTTGTAAGGTTCTGCGTAATCGTGCATTATTCGTAATGGTCTCGCGCCTTACTAGAAAACACTGCGGCTTAAGTCACTGCCCATCGTAACAGTGGCATGAAATAACCTGGAAGACAAAGTTAGCAAAAAGGGATAGAACTGGACAAAATAAGGTAAAATGAAATATTTAGCAATGATATGAGTGCAAACACTCCTTTGAGTGAGGCAGGTTACTATCTCGAGTGACGCTTTTAATCAGAAACCTGAATTATCACTAGGACCCGAACGGAGCAGGCAGCACCTAGCCACTTTGTCTAACGAAATAATCTAGGTCGTCATATTTAGTGACCACGTCACTGCTTGACTACCCACACTGCTGGTGTTCTCGAATAAGGAAGGTCGACCGTGCACCATCAGTACAAGCTATGTGTGTAGAGAAAAGTGCAGCCTATGAATGTTACAGTAAAAAATGCCACCCACATGTATGAGTATTTAATGATTAATCATTCGAAATCGGTCAAAAATAGACGCATACGACTGCCATTGGATGATTTTGAATTGTTCCCTCGACACGTATCCGATGATTTAGTAAAATAGTAAGCAAAAATGAGCATGAAGAAACACCTCGGATAACCATTTAATTCAAATGCATTCTTCGTTTCTTAAATGAAAGTTAACATGAACTCACTAATATTAGTTTTAGCCAGCGATGGTGCTGTTGAATTCATACGCCGAGAATGATGCCATTTTTTTACACGCGATCTCCTATTACTGGCGACTAGAGCAGGCATGCCTATCGACCAGTGATAAAAGCACACGCATGACCTGAGGAATGAACTGCTTTTACGAACATTCGGAATTTGCGGTTGCATGTCCGGAGGTTACTGGACGGAACATCTTTTCTGAACTTCCGCAGATAAAAAGCGACATGTTTTCGACGTTGTACCTCATGCAGTAACGCAAACTTTGTGATGTATAAGCTGGAAATTTTACTTAAATCGTGCATCTTTGTGAGTTCAGAAGTGTACCATACTGATAAGTCTTCAGAAATAATTGTCCCACTAAATCACAGTAGGGAAGGACAAGCATGAGTCATTATTGATTCATCCTCGTTGTAGATATCGCGTTACGATTTGCTTATAGGTGGTTCTGAAAACATTTACAGACCGTGATAACTTCGGTATCCCGTCTGTGCAGTTCTTGAAAAATCAAATTGTAGTAGTAAACTAACAAAAGGTGCCACTACCTATTACCATTCAGCTATTAATCTGATGACGTAAGGAAGATGTAGAGTGCAACCTTTTGTTAAAGGCTGGAGGCTGATCGTTAGGCTAGTCATTGCAGACGTGAGTGCATCAATCACAAGCCACTTCTCGGCTAGGCTTCTGCAACTCAAACGCAGAGGTCGGCCACTAACAGCGTACGATTTGTGAATTTTCTGAATAAAATTTAATACAAACACCTCGATTGCATAGGCTTGATGTCGAGTCAGTGATGCGGTTGTTCACCAACCACAGGATCATAAAGTATTTTCGCTAGAACCTCCGTCAACTACAGACTCAAACGAGTACACATTATCAGTTCACACCAGTGACAGTGCGTTAGTTGTCGAACATTGTTAGAGCGTTCCCATCCAGATAAAATGATCGGGTTGGATCGACTATCTTAGTCTGGTAGCTGAGCGGGAAATTCACTAAACACAGTGTTTTCTGATTGGTTTTTCAACTCCCTCAGCACTACATCATCATCATCGGCATCGTTTCAGCTTTGAGCCATATCTCTAAGTACAACTGCCCGGCCTACCATTGACCTTGACAACGACTCACTAAGTTGCGGAGTAATAAATAAGTACAGATCCATAACAAAGAAAAATGACAGAAAATAAACAAACGAAAACGACTGAGTTTCGCGAAACAGAACAGTCGACAAGTTTGCGAATACAGACCTACGACATAACGTCATATTAGACAGAGTTTCTAGTCGGCTTTATGAATGGTCGCGGACTCCCCAACCAGGTAGAGGACACTTACCAACCTCACTCAGCAGGATGGTCAAGACTTTTATGCCCCTTGACCACGTCAATTTTCTCCGCCTTACGGTTTCTTCCAACCACCAGAAATCATAGAACAAAACGCGGTGCGGCGAACGCTCTGTCAACATACGGAGTACATCATTGCACGTTGAGTTGGCAGCACTGCTTTTGACTAAAGTCATGTCCGTGTCGCTGGAGCCGCCTTGTAAGTAGGATTGCTCCCATAAACTGTATTGTGCAATTATTCCCAAATTCAGGCCCGGCAAACTTTTTGAAATTATAAAGAAGGTTTTCACAATACTGCTATGTTTCCTTCCCATTAACTTTGATTTTAGAAAACGGCACTTGCACTCCTACATTAACATCTTTAGCTTCACAGATGTGGTAGATCAACCAAACCTGTTTTGTTTGCAGCCTCTGATAAATCGTTTAAAACCATTTTGACAACAACTCATATTGTTCAGTAACTTTAGTGTGTACACGTTGGATAGTCAGAGTTGGAATAACATCCACGTTTTCGAACTTTTCTGTAGAAGACTTCCTAAACATTTTCACAAATAATGGACAGTTGACTGATGAATGCGGAGAGTTATTTGTTCGGATTGTTGAGATGTTATCGATGAGTGTGACATTTTCATTCGTCCAGTTGTTCACAATATTTTGTGACGATTGTAGTTTTAGTCAAAAATTACTTTCTAGGATGCCAAAGCATTGATCTTACAATGATTTGTCCGTGCACCATTTTTATTTCCGAGATACCTTCTGGTAATGTGTTATCTTTCATTTCTCTGAGTGTTAACAGCCCACCTATAAACTTACTTTCTCTATTGCATCTACTATCTCAAAGTATACCCGTATAAAAAACTTCTCTTCCGCCCCCTCGTTCAAATATTCGTCAATATAGCGACGACAATTGTAGACTGGCCTGTCAGTCAGTATCATTTGCCTGCGACTATGTTTGATATTGTAACAGTGTCCAGTCTTTTAGGGAATCGATCAAGTGGTATAGAGGGTCGACGGCTCCGGCATGATTCTTCACACTGATTCGTAATACAGTAATGGTGGATCTCACCGTGAAATGTTTGCGACATCTTGTTTGGGCAGTTAATCTCCTGGATCATTTGGTATGTTCCATATGAAACAGTTAGTTGGGAAGGTCTCTGAGTCCATATGTGACATTTCTCAGCTCCTGACCTGGCCTCGTTTGTCGCGCCTGGACATATTGTTTCTGTCGCTGGTTCGCAACCCGGAGGAGCTAAACGTTTTCACAGTTAGGTCTCTTCTACATATTCGTTGAGTTGTGTGTGATCGACTGAATTTTTAACGGATTACTCTCGTATTCCACTACCACACTAGTGTTTCAGGAACTTACTAAGTGGGCTGCTGTGATTGTTTTTGAAGCAGCGTGAGTTAAAGGACAGGGCATCAAGCAGTATTCGTTGTTACTCATAAGTAGTAATTGGTGTGTACCCTTTTCATTTCTTCTCGATCCTCGATGTTTTTCTACGGTTAACCTTGGACCATTTGGTAGGTGAAATCGTAGGGCTTTTCTCCGTTAGCATCATCCCATACCGCTATGCCATTACTTTCTATTTGGTGGCAAACTAACAATATCTCCAAAATGTATTTGAGTAGTTAAACATCTATCTTAGCGTGTCCGTTCACAGGATTATCACAGTGGGACAAAAACAGAAGACTTTATAGCATCAGCCTGAAACTGAAGGTCAGTTTTACAGTAGGTATGTGGATTAAACAAATGTGACGTGACCACTAGTGTCGTTTTATGTTGATGACGTCTGTCAAAATTAGAGGATAGTCCAGATTGTGGCATAACTCTGCAATACCAGTGACTTGTACTACCTTCAGGCGGCTCATCCACTAGAAGAAAATACCTCGCTCTTTCGTCACAGACTTTATCAATTACCATCAATGACTTCCCATTCCATCCCATAAAATGTGCTCATATTCCGTATTGAATAGTGTAGTACGCGATTTTGTATGAAACAGTTACGCACTGAAGAGGTGATCAACTGGACCACCAGGCCAAGAACATTAACTGCGACAAGGTGACTTAGCTTGTTTGGTGCATGAGTTGGATAGCCCATCCAGTTTAAAGGTGTTTTGCTATGTGACGCAACGTTTGATGGTTCGAACCTCGTTTCGGCTGTCTCTATCTGATGAGTTCATGCAAAGACGAAATTAGTCGTAGAATTTTGGCTTTAGGGCTATCATCATGATATATTTACATCGTTCCTTACCATTTAAAAAAGACCCAATTGTGAAAGACCGAGTCTCCGGCTAGGCAAGAACCAACGACACAAACAACACATCCAAACACGGCACGCGCTGTACCAGTCGAGCTACGAAGCCAAACTAACAGTTCGGAAATTTCACATATGCATTCAGTTACATACAGGTTCCACTGTCTCATAATGTGATGAGTGACCAAGTCGGAGGCGCGATGGCTCCAGCACTGGATGGAATATATCAACATGGCGGTAAGGTATATTCAAGAGCCCACAGCAAGTAGATTACGCACAACACGAGCGACCGGATTAATCATTGCTCAATGAAATCGGGCAAGAAATGGAAGGCAAAAAACCATGACAGAAGGCGTCGGCCAAATGCACAAACCAAGCAGAAGTACACACAATGTGAGTGGAAACTGCTGTTGCGTTGTGGACTGGAATTCAGATTCATAAACACAAACGCGCGCGTGGCATGGAAACATGCCAGTTGGGTGATAAGGATCGTGCTTTATTCAACGACTGTTTGCTGCAGTATGGGATCCACTGAATTATTCTTGAGAGTGACTGCCCCAGCAGGATTTCTCAAGTAGTTCAAGCTAGACTCCACAAGCACCACTGTTGAACAAGGAACTTGTATTACCAATAAGTGGGTTGGTAGGGTTGATAATTCAAAAGAGAACTAATTTTTCACAACTGGGTCTGTTCCAAGCTATCAGATCTGCCGAGCCACTTATTAGTAATACAATTCCTTGTCATTGTTGTCATTATCAGTCTTTCGTTCAGTTCCTTATAATGCAGAGTGAATGTCGTCAGTTTTATGCCACTTTTCAAATGACTAACAAATAAGTGGTACTCTAAAAAATCAGTGTTAAAACATAACTTGAAAGACAAGGTTGTTTGCATTCAGCCGGTCATCCTAAAATCAACACTGATTTTCCATAGTGATGTGACTCTTGAAGAACGCGGTAAATTTCAGCCGGTTGATCTGGTTTTCTTAACATAGCAGGCTGAGAATAGTTGAAAAAAATTAAAGCTAGATGTGCGAACGATGTTAGTATTGTGTTATTCGCGGTCTGGTTACCTTAAAAACGTTCCGTGAGCAGGTTAGATGACATCGTTAACACAAGTTTTAATGAAGATTTAGCGCTGCGCAGCGCAATAATCATAGTAGCGAAACATCGAAATCTACCTGCTTACAACCCGTTTCACTCAAGGTGAACGGATAGGGCTTCCACTCTATCTGTATGATTATGGAGAACGTCGTAAGCGGTCAGTTTTGTTCCGTTTATCCACTCCTTACCCAGTGATCCTTCTAAATAATTTGGATTAATATTATTGGTCTAGAATGAACGAAGTAACCCCTCAGTTTGTGAGAATTGTCGTCAAACGAAGTGATGCAAAAAAAAATAACGAGACGCTAAAATGTTCAAGATTTTTGCCGTTTGTTGTTATGAGCTCTTCTGTGTAGTGTCCATGCGCTTAACTGGGGTGCATCACTAAATCGGTCAGTTACACTTATTTACTTTAACGACATAGTGTTGAATTTGCTAACTTGTAAATTATCACCCTAATTGATACTCCACTCCTTTCCTCAAGCCAGATCGCAAGATCTCGTTCATGTATTATCTTGATGGAATCTCATAATCTAATTCGACCTCGCCGTAACTACGTGGAGTCGTTGAGATGCATTCCAACTCAGGTTTCTACCGTGTTCTAGGAGTTCGTACCACTCACCAAGCAGCAACTGATAGAAGGATGATAAACTTATGTCCATGTCAACAAATCCCGGGTGTTTGTTCATCAACCAGTTGAATATAAACATATGAGGAACGAGTCCAATAGAGTTTAAGTATGTTTTGTTGCGAACGCACCAGAAAACAGAAATATCGTTCTCGTTAACGGTCTAAACTACGTAATTGTTTATTGCAAGCTTATTATCAGCAACCGTAACTTTAAGTGAAAAAAAATAACAGTGTTTTAATGTCTCTCGGCGGTTTTTTAACTCAAAAAACATGATTGATTTAAGAAGTAAAGCTGTAAAGTTAAGCTGCAGACGAGCTGAAGTGAATTTTTGAATGAGGGTATAACACCCTTTGTTCAACACTCATTTTTATCTAATTTTCCAATACTGTTCATAGTATATCAGCACATTTTACATTATGTGCGAACGGCTGACAAACTATCTGCAATGCGGCCTTGCATGTTCTGTATGTCACTACAGACCCTGGGATTTCAACCAACCTTGGCGTACAACATTGCTTTGTGCTATTATCAAATGAAACAATACGCTCAGTCACTGAAACACATCGCGGACGTCATCGAACGCGGCATTCGCGATCATCCGGAACTCGGCGTAGGTATGACCACCGAAGGCTTGGAAGTTCGCAGTGTTGGCAACACGCTTACTTTGAAAGAAACTGCTTTGGTGGAAACTTTTAACCTAAAGGTGAGAGACTTCCAGAATCACTAAAATTATTAATCGTAACTTCCACGCATGTTCTAAGTTCATCATGTTATGTATGGTTACCACCGGTACTAATAATATCAAATAAATTTATGTTTCAGCGATGTATTGATCTATTGTCAAACCTACAAATAACTGTGTTTATGACAGGTAAACGCAATAAATTGGCGTGAACTTTTGTTTGTTCTAGTCTGGCCTGCGGGAGTAAAAAATTCATCTATTATCAAATGAACGACTTTACTTGTGAGAATCAGAATGCACAGTCCCATTATCATCGGCACAGGTGATACTGCCTGCATCAGTAAACGCAACTCCAAACCATCATTCGTTACTCAAACCCAACCATAACTGAAAGCACAGTATAACGGACAAGCTCATTTTCAGTGTTTCATCACAGTTTCATAAGACATTCATTACCACAGTCAGTGGAGAAAAGATGCGGTGATTAGTTCAGACAATTTCCAAGCTGTAATCCAAACGTCAGTTGAACAGGGAGGGTTGAGTCATTCACACAGCAGGAGGTTAGACAGTGTGGTTCCAAAGCCTAAATGAAACACTGTTAGACACAGTAGGATGGGTTATACAGGCAAGTTTTAATGGTCCGGGTGACAACAGGATCATAGGCCTTACTGCCACCGACTGGATGACTGTGACAGAATATAAAGCAGCATTTTCACGGAAAAAAGTTAATAGAGCAGTCAGAAACGTAAATGCGTACGATCCATAGCCTGGAAAATTTCTCTGCGTATTATCAAGTGCGTACTACAGAACAGGAGATTATAAAGCGGAAAACGGGGGGTCAATTGTGAAACTGGACATACAGGGGAAACAAACGGTGGATCTGTTCGCTAACCAGACAATAGTATCACTACCAAGGGGGTGATAAACTAACAAAAGTCTTTCTGCACACACACACACACACACACACACACAGGTGAACACCAACGTTTCAGAACAATTGCCCCAGCATATCGTAACAACCGGGGCTTATCAGTTGCGTAAACAACTGAGAATGTCTGCATGGGATCCACTTGGTGATGGCTCTCCAGAAGATGACGAGCGATCGTTGATGCCGGTGGTTTGTGTGGCGGTTGCTGGGTGCACACATAGGTATCAGTTGGCATCTGCGTCACATGTTTTCTCACCCATACTGGGATGTGTTCCAAGATCCGAAACTTCACCTGTAACAGAATACTGATCAATAGTCGGGGATTTGGTTCATTTCAAGTTGAACATCATCCACAAGTGGTCGCAGTCTTTGCATTCTCACAAACTTTCCAGCCGGCCCCTTTCGCACAACAGAAGCGCTAGACTGGAGTTTCTCTCTCATTAGAGCTCGTCAGTATTGCATAGCATTGCCACTGCCGGGACTTGAACCACGGACACGTTGTTCATGAGGCATCCGTGTTTATCGTTGTGCCATTCACCTCACATTAGGAACGACCGGATTATCATCGCATGTGAACGCTCAACCACTTTCGCTTGTGAGTAATAATCAGGTTACTCGATCGTCTCGATAGGAGACACAATTACTGTCTGTTAACTCCAATCGATAACTCCGCGATTAGGACTTCCTAGACAGGTCGAAATCTCCGATCTCATAAAACCTGCTAGGCGATATGGCAGGGTTCAGTAGTTTAATTCTCCGTTCCACTTCAAATCCATCTTCGTTATCAACAAACGATGTATAAAAATAGGCTGAAACAGTAAGCATCTAACTAATCTTCTATATATTATTGGACTGTAAATATTCGGTCTACTGTTGATCCTAAAGCATTCTGTTACAGTTACTTCCCAGTGGGTTTACCGTCTACCAGTTCATTACTTTTCTACTAAACGTTTGCATATTATTGAATTTTAAATGGATAAATTTCTGGATTGAGTGATCATGTTGTAGTCTACAAACAAGTTCTAGTTCGGAAGGCTTCTTTTTCGAATGATGGTGCCACGTTATTCAACTGGCTGTATTTGATGTATTATTCCAGACTTGATCCACTTTGTGCGCACCAGCTGAGCTTGTGTACAAATGAACGCAGCATGGGAGGCTGATGTGTCCATGTCAAGACAGATGATACAGATAAAAAGCATGATGATGATAGATAAAATTAAAAGCGGATGATTGTCGGTTACTTATATCATGCAAAATAACGTGAGCAGAATAACCAGCAATCACTGTGCTTCTAACGCCTCATATTAAATTGGTTCATTGCTGTTCATTCTAACTAGGCCGCAATTGAATACAGTTTGAGCAATCTGACAGCTGCTTCTGAAGCTCTGACGGACATGCCACCAAGAACGGAAGAGGAACTGGACCATATTACCTTGCATAATCAAGCTCTCATGAACATGGAAAATGAACCTGCGGCAGGATTTCAAAAGCTTCAGTTTCTGCTACAACAAGAAACGTTCCCCCCGGAAACGTTCGCAAACCTGTTGTTACTCTACATCAAATACGAGTATTTTGATCTCGCTGCTGATGTCCTTGCTGAGAATGCTCCACTGGCTTACGAATACCTGTCAGCTGAACTGTATGATTTTATTGAAGCAGTAATACTACGTCAGACAGCTCCTCAGGATGCATACAAGTTAGTTTATGCATTTTTTTCAAACGTCTTAGCAAACAACAGCATATCAGCCGAACATCTCTTATAACTAATTATAGGTTTCGTAGTCCTGCAAACTTTTTATTCAGCCCCTTTTAAAAAGGAGTTCCGCCTTTACTGGAGCTCGCCGGTAGTTCATCTTCACCTCATATCAATCAAAATCCCCTCTCTGTTTGTTTATAATAGCATACCAAACTTTATTCCTGCAAGTTATCAGACAACGAACGTTCCATTGGTGCGGTTAAATAGCAACACTTCCATTCACTTTTGTTTAGTTTCATTCTGTAACCCAAGTTAGATCCTTAAACATAGTGCCCTGGACGAAATAGCTCGTTGAAGATGTTTTGTTACATGGAAAAATGCGCATTTAACAGTACGACGTGCACACCTATGTGCTTGATGGCTTTTTGTTTGGCTATTCTCCTTTGGCCTATCTTATAGTATTAGACCCGATAGGACCGAAGTTCTAGTCACCATAGGTTTCCGGATCAAAACAACACACAAGCCTGACCACCATGCCAAGGTGGTAAAAAGAGTCGGTGTCAAACGCCACACACATGATAAGAGGGTGAAACCGAGCCAGTGTAAACGGTCGAAATGGATGTGTTGGAAAGTAACCCGAACAGATAATAAATAACCATGAGCACTGATTGCCGGGCTTTTTAGGCAAACCACCTAGAACTTAGTTTAAATATCTTGTTATAGCTGGCATATCAAAAAGATAGTGTTACGACGCTGGTAAAAAGATAGCTAGGGAACAGTAACCTGACTGAAGAGTTTGCAATGCGGCCTTCATGTTGATGGATAAATGTTGATTTGATTTATATACATTGAACATCACTCAGTTGATTGCAATTTTCAAACTCACGTGGACTTTTCAGTCAGCCTCTTTCGAAAAAATTATTGGGCGAGACTTTCGCCCTTTGTAAAGCTCATTAATGCTGTATACGGCTGCCCCTACCGGGATTTGAACTTTTGCCACAACCTTGTTGGCTACTATTCCGGTGATCTCAGGTTTAGGTACGACTGAATTACTTTATCCCTGCTGCGTAACCACCTATCCCTTCTGTTCTTGTCCATTTTTATGCTCGCTTGTCTATTTTTTGTTCCATTATACGAACTATGGTTGAAATCAACGGTAGCCGGACCCACTATATCTATAAATAAGGTCAGAAGTTGTAAATATGTTCGTGCATGTACATTGAACTTCTCGTGTAACGATATTTGTTCGCAATATTCTTTAGTACTTGATAACTTTCCTATAAACTACGCAAAGCAGTCATTTTACATTAACGTGTAACGCTGTGGATTCATTTTCACAAATTGGCATATTAATTTTGTCAGTTTTTTTGTACTCATCTAATTGCACAAATTTATAAAGGAAATAACAATCCATTAATTTATGTGTCTGCATGAATCCCGTAGAATAAGTGAAACTTGTTCTTGGCCTTTTGAGATGCGGGGTAAATTAAGTGTCAGCAAAAAAGCAGTTGACGAACATCGTTTGATGTTATGTTTACAATAAAATATGTTAGAGGCTCTTCTCAGTTTTGCTCAAATCGTTCCTTATCCGATTATCCAGTAAGAAGATTCTTCCAAGGAAGATACAGACAGAAGTACAGTTGTTTGTAGTACTCACCTGTTCTGGCGTATCACAATTGTTAGGTCCATATCATTAGCTTAATATTCTCTTCTGCCTTCTGGCTAATTCCGCGGATTCTGCCACCGATTTCCACATACCTTAGTAATTCGGTAGCCCCACGGTCTACGTCGGCTCACCCCTCAAATCTAAGTGTTGGTGGCACGTCCAAGGGTGATCACACTCGATTGAAGAGGCCGTTCAGGTGTGAGCCTGTCTGATTCCTCAGTTTGTCCTTGGAATCAGCGAGGGAAATTACTTCAATCTTATTGATTCCACTGTGACGCCGGCAGTTAATTGGCATTTCTGGAAGCACGATATCTAACGCAGTGGGGATGAATCTCCTAGTTAACTTCAGCTCATTTTGCAGTTAGTGTACTGGCACCATATGCTGTCGGGTACCTTTTCACCAATGGTGTTCCGTAATATATTTTGAAGTTTTTGGCAACAACCTGATCACGTGACTGTAGTATGGACATCACATTTGATGTAGGCAACACCCCGCAAACACTTTTAGACCTTGTATACACAATAAAAAGAAGAAAGCGAATTTTTTTTGCGTAAAGCTTTTTTGTGTTATCTTGGCATATCCAAGCCTTACACAATGAACCTATTATCTGAACTTTAATGTTGGCCCCGTAGTGAACAGAAAGATCGTTGATTTTCTGGTAACCTCTTGGCCCTTGTGGTGCAGCTTCTGTGTTGATAAGACATCACTCCCTAATCAATATCGGTAACTTCACTGCGAACGGACAAAACATGAGGCCGTATCACGTTTCCTAGTGCTCGAGTCAGCTAGGATTTCCAATAAAGTCACGAAGATCAAACTTGTGGCAATCAAAAAGTCTACCATCAGTACTAACATGAGTGGATTTACATGTGCAGTTTCATTCTCTACTATGTAACGTTATCTGTCGCACCATCTTACTGTTACTCAACACTGTGCTCTACAGTTATTGTGAAACATGTTGCCTCACTGATACGTCACTTTCTAATGTTTTGCTCAGCCGAAAAAATTTCGGAAAGATCAAAAATGGTGGACGATAAGCGGCATTCAAATTGCACATAAAAACACATACACACGCAGCCATACACATCTCGTAGCCTCAACCTAAAGAACTTTATTTCTCAAAATAAAAAATTCAAACTTCCATACTACTTACCAATCTTAACATTTTTATTTTGCTATATCCTAATTGCTTCTCTCCGGATTTTGCCAAGTCGCCTTAAAATGACCTTCTATTTGATGAAAAGTACCTACGTCATTAGGACGTGAATCTAGCCAGAAGCGAATTGGTTGTGGACGGAATTCTTATGTGTATATGGTGCTAAAGGAATAGTTAATTATATGATCACACATTCCTTGGAATCCACGCTATCTGAATCGTAAAGTTCTCTCTCAACATGAATGTTTCGATTTATACAGCAAACGTTCGGTTCAGTACTGTCTTCTTATGTTTCTGGCAAGTATATAATGCTTGTGCGCTGAATTGGCCAGGAGAATACACCGTTCGGTGCCTTGTTTTTTCATGTGAAACATGGAACTGATGACAATTTTCCTTTAATCTGCACTATTCATAAGATATCTTCATACTGATATAATCAAAGACGCGCAAGTTTTCCCACCAACTAACAGATTGTTTTGATATGACGTTAATGCAAAATAGAATTTATGGATTAATTTTAATTCTGAACTAAACACCGCCCAATTACAACGGTGCCTTTCACATTATAGAAAAGCATTATATTATAGAAAAGCAACATTTTCTCAAAGTTCACACTCGTTAACACTCACGTCTAATGTGTATCTTTGGCCCAACTGTAGTTTAAACTCCACTTCAACTGGTTATTAAGAGACTGTGTTAACTACTGTACAACTAGCTTTCCAGTGTGCATGAACGGATTAGCATCTAACAACACCTGCTCACCGCAAATTTATGACGGTAAACTGGAGTAATTATTGATACCTTTTCGGGGTTTAGCCATTTTTAGGAAGCTCCATCTCAAAGCCTAATTTTATTTCGATGTCTACTTATCTAGCCGACTAGATCAGATGGCAGCCAAGCACACCGAACAACTTCGTCGGTTGACCAAAACAGTTCAAGAGGCTCGCCAGGCGCAAGATGATGAGGCTGTAAAAAAGGCCGTGTGCGATTATGACGCTGCTCTGGAACGTTACATTCCGGTTCTTATGCAGCAAGCCAAAATCTACTGGGACATGGAAAATTATCAACAAGTGAGTTGACAATTAGTCCTACTATGAATCCGATAATGATACTATCCAGGCGTGTTGATCCGTCCCTTGGTTCTACGCATCTAGTTTTGTCCGGCTTACCCACGTTACTCTCCGCCTTCTGCTGACATTTGGTAATGTTGTGCGCGGTTCTTGCCACCTCATCAAGTTTCCGACATTGTTTGAATAATTTAGAGAAATCTGTTAGGCCAGTTGTTTACTGTTTATACTGTTTCATATGGTTTATTAAAAAGATATCTGAACCAAATTAATATGCGATTTTACTAAAGCACTATCTTGGCAGTAGGACTTTTTTTGAACATTAGAAAAGTTCTATCTCTAGAACCACCAAGCAGGTAGTTTCTATAATTTTTTCTTGACAGCTTCATTTGCGTTTGTTAAGCAACAGCCGGACATCAGTCATGTAGTAATGGCACACAGTATCTGCCGAGCTAGATTCAGCCATTGTGTGCTTCATGTGGCGCATGATCCCGAAGGTCCCTCAAGAAAGATCGTTTTGTTAGCGATTGGTCTTCGATTTTCTGTAATTATAAATGTCGATTCACACTACCAAGTAACCCGAATTGTTAGCTCATTTACTGCACTCAGTCACAAAGGTACGCATTTGAAACTACATCAAGATGACAGCCATTCACGGTGCACGTGAGCACCTGGTGGTGTCATCATCATACTGTATGACTGAAAGCATGCTGGACAGTCACAAACTAGATGCTACTTATCGCACTGCTTGCTTCATGATAACGTTGTACTAGTGTCAAGGGGGAAAGTATAAATCTGTTAAAATGTGCTACTGTTTAAGTCGTTTTGTATTAGATTTAGGTGGGACTGGTGAAAGTGAAACGCAGAAAAATGTTGAGGGGGGCACCATTTGATTAATGTAAACTTTAAGGAGGATGAGCGTATGTACTACGAGAAAGGCGCTATCAAAAAATGAGGTGAAAACCTCCCGAAATAATGTCCCTTAGAGAAGCTGGCAAGAACGGGTGAAGGGGCATCGTTGAATGTGGAACGCCACCATGCTGGATAACTTTCCTAATTAACCACTTTTGTAATCTTGAAGTCAACAACTTGGCAAACGACACCTACTGACTTTACCCAGCGAAACAGCAAGGATCTTCAAAAATAACAACAAAAACCGCATATCACTACATGGTGTGCGGTCAAACAATCGGGCTGTAAAGCCATGCCAGGAAGTCAGAAGTCTCACATATAGTTCCGCTGTCATGAGGAATCCACCAACTTATCTGAAACAGGAACCTTCCAGTTGGGACCATTCGGACAATACAATTCCAGAGCACCACAATGGCATTTATGGAGCTCAGTGTTAACTGCTTTGGTCAGCCTCACTGGAGTAGTCCATTCTTTGAATTATTTAGTTGAATTCATATGACGATTTCCGGAGTTTCTGACATGATACAACAGCTCAGTCTTCCATATTCGTGATGCTGTCTGGCCATCTCGTTTCTCCATTCAATCATTGAAAATCTAGCTGAATAATTTCCGGTGAACATTAAACGTCCACTTGGTGTGCGCAAGACGTGTCCCAAGCATTGGGGGATATGCTCCCAGATAGTTTAATTATATACTCGGTTATCCGAGGTGGACAAGCGTTCTGTACAACTTATCACCCTATATGACGTTCACCAATTAGCAGAGCTAGTAACAATCAAATGCAGTAGTTCTTTTCACTCATTTATTACAAACACGCTTGGCTTTCAAACAAGCGAGCATTATGACCTTTCATTTCACGGAAAATCAGAAGTCATTACGACACTGTTAGTGACGACAGCTGACGAAGACAGCATGCACTGAAAAACCATTTCGGTCTTTCAAACCGTCTGAAAGTTCGTATCCAGCCAAAGTCTAGATTTTTCATTTGAATCTCTTCCAACCAATCAAATTTGCCAAATTACTTATCACTCCTTTCAAAGTATCAGTTATGCCTTCCCACTGCCTTCCAACCTATGCCTCATCAGTTCACAAACCAGGCAATTGTCTTCATAGTGAATGTTTGTTTGTTTAAAACTTCACATTACAGTGAGCAACGTTACTTAACATATTTTTCATTCAACCAATTGATTGAGCATCATTTTTTGGCACTTCGAATCATTCTTTTAACCTTGTCCAAAAGGTCGAAAAAATATTTCGAAAATCCGTTGAATTCTGTAATGACCACCGGATCTGGAAACTGAACGTAGCTCACGTTTTATTTATGCAAGAGAACAAGTACAAAGAGGCTAGCGGCTTTTACGAACCAATCGTAAAAAAACATTTTGACAACATCCTCGATGTGAGTGCAGTGATTCTGGCCAATCTGTGTGTCACCTACATCATGACCAGTCAGAACGAAGATGCCGAAGAATTGATGCGCAAAATTGAGAAGGAGGAGGAAGCGTTGATCTATGAGGATCCTGACCGCAAAGTTTTTCACTTATGTATAGTCAATCTGGTGATCGGGACCTTATACTGCGCCAAAGGAAACTACGAATTCGGTATAAGTCGAGTAATAAAAAGCCTAGAACCATATCAGAAGAAATTGGGAAGAGATACTTGGTGAGTATTTTATGAATCAGCCTATTTTTAATGCAAAATTTAAACATTTTGTCCAGTTGTTTAATTTATCGGTATCAAAAGTTAGTATTCATTTAACCGTATTTCATTATTTCATTAACTGGCATACGCATTACTTATCCGACACAATCATGGATCTGTTGTCTACTTCACTGTGTATTTATATTACCCAAACCGAACGATGTGGTTTTCTTTTTATGATTACACCATGATCATAACTTACTGTTTTTCATATCAGGTATTACGCAAAGCGTTGCTTCTTGTCCTTGATTGAAAACCTATCCAAACACATGATTTTGGTTCGGGATTCGGTACTTTTGGATTGCATTCAATTTTTGGAACATTGTGAACGTGAGTATGGTGTTTTGTTGGGTCGCCAATGTGTCCAAAATATTCTTACATTAACTAAGTTTCTAAATTGTTGTCTGAGATATCTAAAGCCACGTACATGAGTTTTTGACTTGTCAACCGGGTAAACTATACTTTCATGTTGAACGAACAGTTCGAATCACTTACGTACATAGTTTCGAGTTTCAGAAGCGTACATTTGTTCAGATAGATAGCACTCACCATAATAATGAAAATAAATCCCTATAGAACGTTGAATATATGTGGGAGGTCATTCAGTCTTTTTTTTTTATAAATTACCGACAAAATATGCAAGTAAGTAGCTGATTACTTCACGTTAGTCCAAGCTAGACAATAATCATGACGCCTATTGCTTTGCCCGCTCCAAGAGAGGGCGGCAGAGTAAAATTCTACTCTTTCAAGGGCTCTTCAATGGTACACAGCAGGATATGACTCTAAAACTGAACCAAAGATTATGCTCGCGTGATTCGAGTGCACTTGGCGCTTGCAACACTACCTTACACTAGCTATGACTTATTAACCATACCTGAAAGCGAGCTTCATCTGGTTTTGTATAACCTAACAGGTCCAAATTAGTATTACTTTCTTCCAGGCGAATTAGTATAAAAGTATCTAAAGCTTTGGGTCATACCCATAAATATTACGGCCCGAAATGTCACCACCATTTCAATAACAGCTTAAGGGACGGACAGAAATCAGTACCAAGAGCGTTCGTTCGGCAGACCAGGTGGCTGTATGAATAGCGGTGAGTATTCTGTCATGCTTAATGTAAAGACTGTAGTAGTGGCTAGTCTACGTTCGCCTCACAAGTACGAGTGCTAACGCATAACCATCCTACGACCGAGATTCGAACTCCGACTCACTTTCTCAATAGACGGCCCTGTGTTATTGTGTCAGTAATCGCACACTGGACACAGCCGACTTTTTATACTCACTACTCATGAACGATTTTGAGGAAGAGCTGATAATCCAGTCTCCTCATCAACCTCATCAAGCTGTCAATTCAACGAGCATTTCCATCCAGCGAACTATTTGGCAGTTCCAGTATCAGGAGCGGCGTACGTCAAGGCTGTCCCCTCTCACCATTTTTGATCAGTTTCGTCATAGACGAAATAATGGAGGATTGTCTGCGGCATTCAAATGATGCCGGCGTGGACCTCCCACCTGGCCACATGACTGTCTGCCGCCCTGTACTTTCCCTCAACTGCAAGTTACCGCAGACAGCAGCGCTGAATGTAGTCGACTTGAGATTCATGTTTATTGCGTAAGTTTAAAATAGCGAAGGCTTAACCTCTAGACTTCGATGCAAACGACGTGGTGAATGGTAAACATAAAAAATATAGAGTGAATCTAAATTGCTGGACTATGGAAGATTCGTTTTTAAAAAAAAATATGCGCTACTTTCAAT